>JAVCKZ010107339.1:0-10516 GCA_034780755.1 Lepetodrilus elevatus
AATAATAATAAGCGCATTTATATTGCGCCAAACCCATGCTTCAGAAGCATGCTCATAGCGCTACACTATTATTACCCCGGTCAATGGATCAATGTGCACTCATTTCACCTTCTCAACTACCTGGGGAGTATACAACCCAAGCTGCCAGTTAAGGCGCTATAAGCTTTGTACATTCACAATTCCATCTCTTCCTACCGGGTACCCGAGTAAGTGGTATGCAGCGGTAATAACCATACATGTTGTCCATGTGCCTGTACAGTATAGGATATTTCGTATATTCAGTCAATGTATGCACGTGTACGTTTCACGAACAGACAGTACCAGTAGTCCGGTCGTAAATTAGTGTTTTGTATCACGCTGTGCCACAGCTTCACACCCCGCGATACTTAATTCCGTTTAATTCTCAATCCATGTTGTATGCCACATGAGGTGAGCCTGAATGGAATTAAGTAGCCCTGCGTTGCGAGGATGGCTATGTCGTAGTAATAGTAAGTTGTTGTTTGTTACAAGCATGGTGCACACCCTGATTTACGTCAGGACTACGAGTAGCGAAGCTCTCGTATCTACTGAGAGACCACGCAGCTCTCACGTAGCAATATGTTATACATGGCGACCAGGCTGTAACGAGAGCTCTACACAATGGTCATAGTGGATAAACGAAGAGCTTCGAGAAACCATATACCACAACAAACAATGCAATTACATCCGTCAAATTGCTGTCCACATTACCTCCAACTCGTGAATACGAGACCCATTAGTTTTTGGTATGGGCCTAGTTCGGGCGGTTTCTAGAGGAGCTAGAGCAATGCTAGAGTGACGTCACGAACATTCACACGAAGCACGAAAGGTTACCTAGCAACGTTCTGGTAGAGTAGCATAGAGAAGTGGATCGTAACCCCTGAGAACCGGGATGACCTAGCAACAACTAGACATGCGCAATGACACTTCCGGGCTAAACTAGCGTAACCGCCCGAAGTAGGCCAAGGCGTCCATTCAAGGTGGCATTACCCTAAATAGAAAGATACTTCAACAGCATACAAAAGTATACAATCTACAACGTAAACGGCAATTACAGCATTATTTCGGTATTTAGTATGATAGTGTATCGATCACTGAAAGTGCTAGTGAATTGGAAATGTCCTTCCAAGGAGGCTCCAATGGTTACGATCTACATAATGGTTACGATCAATGAATGGACTTCAGACATTTGGAGTACTATCACAATTGTAGCTACACCTCTGACATTGACAACGTATTGGTGCCTGTATTGGTACTCTTATATGACAAGATAGTGACAGTTTGACAAGCAATGCGTGACTGTAACTACAACCAAACTATTGATGTGTTATATATTTACCACCACCACCACTACTATGGTTTGGATGAGATATAGCTTTACTTCCGGTTGAACAAGTCCAAATGTATGATCCTTGGTGAAAGTCTTTCTCACCTACGGGAATAGTCATCATCTTCTACAACATTTGCAGCTTTCAAATAATTGAAGAAATTCACATGAAAATCTAGATTACGATGTATAAAGTGCACTTGAATGTCGACAAGCAATATGCGCATAATATTAATCATACTAAAATATAGCTAACTGCCCGGTAAATTGGTCGCCAGAGACTAAATCTTTTAATATTCATGCTAATTTTGTCATACTATCGATATAACTATTATGAGGAATTTTCGTTTGAAGTTATCTTATGAAAAGGGAGCTTACGATGTGTTGGAGACCTTCATCATCTTCTGAAACATTGGATGAATGGGTGATAGGGAAATTGGAATCTTAACACCATGTTTCCTGCCAAATTAGAATTGTAAGGTTCGCATAGAAGTAATTCAAGTGAACAATTTGAGGGATTATATATGTTTTAAATAGACGATATGTTAGTTCACCATTAGTGTTGTAGCCAATTCGGTTACGTATTAAATATTAATACGTATAAGCATTAATTAACCGTATTGTTTAATGAAATATGTGCATGACGTATTTACTTATTTGACAGTAATATATGTAGGTACATATCGGATTTCACAATTATTGTCAGTCATAAATGTCATGATATAAATTAAAATCAATATCAAGGTGAATATTAACGTTTGATGAGCTCGAAAGAAAAGACAATTAAATATCTAGTGACATTATCGTCGTATAGTTGTCATAGATACTGACGAATATAGTATTGATACATGCAAGAACACACACACATATTGATACTATTTACAAGGTGCCTTACAATCGAGCACTGATAATAATCTTGAAAGCGATTTTAGACCCCAATTCTACAAAGAAATAGTAAAGTAAGTATGAATTAATACATGCACGTCTAACTAAATTAGCAAAACATAATGCATAAAACACTATGAGCGTAACTGTTTACATATGGGCAAGTGGTATCAATTAATTGGAATAAGCATACCATACATTATTTGCTCAAATATTGAATAATATTTATTTAGAGGTTGTTGTTTTTGTCTCCTGTGGTAGTATAGCTCATCCAAGGTTTAATGTGTGAACTTGACTACCAAATGTAAGATTTCCCACTAGCGATACGAGTTGTTTCACTGCGTTGCATAATGATTGGTTCAATTGTGTTTTCTTGTTATATTTTTTATAAAACATATGAAAAAATAAATGTGCTAAGTTATTCATCATGTGCACATTCGTTAACCGATTTAGCAATACACGACCTCCCCTCTGGGAATCAAACAAACTGTATATTCACTTTAATTAAAAATAAATAAATATAGATATATTTTAATAATTGTATTGGCTAAAACGGCCTAAAATACTCACACCAACAATAAATTAAAATATGGAAAATCAATATTGCTGTTTCCGTAAAGGTCAATTTATTCTATATCGGTTTCCTGATTACTAGGAATCCCCGGTAGATTTCAATCAGCTTTCCAAGCTGAAAAGGCCTACATTATATTTGATTTTCGCGAGTTACTTCTTCGTGAAATTAAACCCAGCATCGCTGGATTGTTTTTTACTATGCTAATTATTGATGCATGATTCTTATTTCATCTAATCATGAATGGTTTCTGTAGATATATGAACTCATAGAAATCCATAGAACGCATAGAAATCCATATTACTGTATTACTGAAAGTATAAACTATGATATAATATTCGTTTAATAAATTCCGTTATCATTATATGAACATGCATAAGTTTAAACCATTCAGTAATACATTTATATGAACACGAATTTGAGAAGCATGCATTAAAGTGATTTTCTTTATACGAAGTCGATAAACATACAATGCGCATCCGTATCTTTGCACTAAAATAACCCCGTGACTCCAACGATTCTATAGTAATTACATAGTTTTTATCATCGTGTGAGAAATAACTCTTTCCAGCACACTTACTTTGTGATGGTATTGATGCGGCAGTTCTACGGGCATGTTCACTGCTATTTATAAGAGCTATCTCATACAACGATACTGTAATTTTTTTCAATTTGCGAACTGCCACATCAACTGGAGCAAACCAAGCACAGGTCATTGATTGAAGCCCTGAAATAGAATGAAACTCACAAACACATTGAAGACACATTTATTACTTACAATCATGTCAGACAACTTACGAGCAACACGGTTCCATACATCACTGCAATGAAATCATCGCGACGACTGGCGACCAAATTACATTGAATAGGATCACACATGTGTACAAGCGTGAGCAGATAATGACATTATTCCATGGAGAGAAAAAACCAACATGTTTGGTCAATAAGCATGCGTAACTAACTAAAAGTTACGAGAAAATAAAATGATTTGGACATTTTGTGAAGTTAAAGGATGCGACGTCATCAAACATAAAGTTTAAAATAAAGATTCCTGAATAAATGTTTCAAATAATTTACAATATGAGTGCACGGAGTCAACAACAATCATAGAACTCTATCGGTCAAAATTTGGTAATTGTGAGATTCACGATGTATAGCATGCGTTTGTCATCAATAAACCTGTGTTTTAATACGCATTGCTTTCATTCAAGAACGCTAAGAAATTGGTATTCTTGATATGTTTTGCAAGTTTAAATAATGCAATGTATATAGTGTTCCTCTATTGGGACAGACTGTTTTCTTGGGTAGTTACTCAGTCTATGTAGTAGTCATAGTCATAACCAATGATTTTATATATATGGGAGGCAAATTCATCAAGATTAGTTAATTTCATGAATACGTATTTCCTAATTACCTAATGTGTATACCACGGTTGTTTGAAGGTTTTCCATTTTGAGTTTAAGATATTACTGATCTTAGCTTAACTGATCATATCAATTGCATTATATATAAGACTGAAAACCGTTGTTACAGAAATATTATGTGAGACATATCAACTAAAACAAGCACAAATTATACTACTCAATTCACTGAAACATAAATATTTAAAATCAATACCTATCAAATGAATCGATCTTCAGGCCAACGTTCGATGGAGACCGATACATATTTGTCAAATACGAGTGAAGTAATACTGTTAAAGTTGTATTCATAGTAGCCACACGTATATTGATGAAAACAGTGTTGACAGTGCACTTCAGTCATAATATACATATGTCAAGTAACTTCACTTCTCATGATCCTTTACCATCCTTGTTCTTTAAACAATTAGACGGACGTCGCAACGTGGGATTAGTATGTCTTTAAATTATACTCAGCACAATAAATTAAGGGCCAGCAGATATTTTTAAGTATTGGAACTGTGTCTGGGAATCTGGTGCCATTATTCTTCCAATCTGTCTGCGAATGTTTAAAGAGTGCTTGGAGCCTGTAGGCGTTTTGAAATTATTCGCTGTAAAAGTAAAATACATCTAAATGTATATGTAAAAATAAATGTTAATGGCCCTTAATTATGTGTGTAGAGTATATATAGCTGGGTACAAATACAGTTCCATAGACAGCGTTTTATTCCACGTTCCACATGTTCCCACCTCAAGACATCATTATCAACGTAATAGTAAACTAAGCTTTGGCTGACAATGGACATGTCTATACATTACGGGTAATGTCAATTGAATTTACCTTTGCATTCCCTCATGGACACGGCGTCACATTGGCCTGGCGTGTACGTATACAGAGTCGACAGCATGATTGTAAGCATGTAACTGAAGGCATTACGAAAGGAGGAAGCTACTAACTACTGTCTGGTACGGCTAAGGGCATGAACACCTCCTTTGTTGAACCAATACAACGTATTACAGCTACCTGTGGGAATTCTGTTTCGCAAGAGCTGGAAGGACACATCCTTGGATAAGTAGATAGCAAGTAACATTAGACGTATAAGCAAGAAGTGGCAGGTTTCGACCCAACTCAAAACCCACTTTAATCAGCAATTGAAAGCGTGCAGTCTAGACAGTGCATTTGTATCAAAGCCAGTGCTATAGTTGCATCAGCGGTGGCTTTTACTTGACAATCTCGTTTTACCCCACAAAAACAGCATTAAACGTAGATTTAATGTTTGCTGGTCATTAGATATGTATAAGCAACCTCCTAGTTTAATAATGTGAAAGAGAAAATTGAATCTGATACTCATTGCAAGCATGGACTTATAGGCATTTGCATTCTTTGAAATTGTATCCTGGAAAGACGTGTTCTCGTATCGAACTTTACTAAACAAACACTGTTGTCATTTTAGACCACTAGCTGGCCTGTTACATGAGGTTCATCGTCTAAAGTTCAGGTTCCGAGATTACGAAATTGTTTTAGTACAATGTCATGCTCCTCAGAGTGTTGTTGACAAATCATCATACACAAGATGAGCTTGAGCTTGAACTGAAAAGGTTTCATAATCTCCGGGTCTGGTCTAAATTTCACGAAAGGGTCATACCGGTATTCGTGAAGTAAATCTAGGGTGAACGTCAAGTCCTAGTAAATGGGGCATGCCCGAATTTAAGCCATTACAACTAGTCCTCCCTTTCGTTGAATAGAAGGCAGGCGAAGCCAGAGATTGCGAAACCTTTTGGGGTACGATTCCTTCCACAGCAGTAAGTTTTCTTCACAAATCCCCATATATACTTTCAGCTTTGAGTATGAAACCGTTCTCAAAAGGGGTTCGTAATCTCGGAGCCTGGGGGAATATTCTTGAAACTTTCTTACGAACGTCTTAGCCTAAGAACAGTTCGTAGCCATACTATATGAATCGTTAAGATTATCGTACGATCGTAAGAACGATTGGAGAATATGCCCCCTGGTCCGGCGACTTATTTAACTGGTAGCGTATGCCTAAGCATTCACTTAATCCGGCGCTCGAGGATGATAATTAGTCTGTATATACACTGTATCGACCAGCTATAATTTAGTGATCAATTATCGAGATGACTGATAGTAAGACTCGGGGTGTTTCCAATCAGAGAGGGTCTGGGGCTGAAATAGGGTTAGCCGATGCAGTCTCATCACGTTAACGTCGACGATATAGTCACCCGGGGGACATTTCAGAGGTACAGACGTGCAGTTTCTGTCCACCTCCTTCGCATTTTTCGTTATTAACACAAGGGGCGTGTGAAATCTTGTCTATACTCTACAAAATAACGTATGAGCCACACCGGCAAATCATTAATGAACAAGCTTTCTAAGTTTCTACCACCTTTCTGAACTCGGCTTGATATGAACAAGCTGGGGTGCATTCAAAGTGACAAGGGTTTGTGAAAGGCGTACTAAACTAGTCACTGTCTGAAGAGTCGTATGAACCGTACATCTGACAGGGAACCAGTTTAGCTAAGCGGATTGTGTGCTGATCGAACGCACCCATGGTGTCAATCTTCTTCTAATGCAACTCCAATTGTATTGTTGTACGCAGATGAGACGCAAATAAAATGTCTGTCTGTCTGCAAGCTCATTCAGAGTACAGGGAGCAGATAATAAAGACGTAAAGTTATCGTTATTAACATAAGATAAACGATACGGTCTCTAAATTAATGTAGTAAACACGAAATAATCTTACAAAATTTGGAATTACGTTCGTTCTCATTTAAAATATATGTTGTTGTAATTGGAGTTTAGAGCCGCTTTAAATATTAGTTCATATAGAGCCGCGTTAAATAGTAGTTCACGTTATAGTATATCACAGCGTGTTAGGTTTAAGGCATGAGGAAACCCGTAACTCCCGTAGCGCAGAACGTTGCAGTCCATCGGCTGTTATTGTCGGACCAAGTTTGATAACAGTAAATTAGTGCACATTCTGGTATTGGATCTGCTAGTCCAGCAAACACGTGGCAATATATTTTTAAATATATAAAAATAAAAATAAAGAAGAATGTTAACTGAGTTTACCCAATTCAGAGTGTGTGCGCTCTATCGGCCCCTGTGGGTTTAGGATGCATAATTGTGGATAAGATGCATTCTGATGGCATCTGAATGAGGCACATCATCGACTAGTCGGAGGAGATTATATATCATTTACGAATTGGTAAATCAGTTATGCTCAACTATGTGAATTTAGCAGTGGACAGAAAAGCCATTTATATACAATTCACATTTGTCACGCAACCCTATATCCAGAAAATAAATTTAACTTCTATAAACATCCTTCAATGAATCTAAATTTCATCTGATACCATAAAAGTTCCAATATAATTCAATTAATTGTATTTCAGAAACTCACTTTCCTGTTCAACAGGTCCTTCAATCCGGATGCGAATGACGTAAAGTATGTATGCTTGAAAGTGTGAGCACCGTTACGAAGAATTTTTATTATTTCCCTGTCTAATTCATATTGCGTCAATGCGTTCAAACTCTACTAATGTCTATTGCCCCAGACTCTATAGGTTTTAGTTATCAACCATTTTATGGCAAGAATAACACTTTGAATCGTAGGAAGACGGATACATTGAGACTAGCGAGAGAGCTATGCTCGGGTGTTACTGCCAGATGAAATGACTTCAGGGAAGTGTGTAATAGCACCCTGGTTGAATGAGTTGCTCGGAAACACCATGATCAGCTCTATCCTGGTTTTATGATTATAAAGATACTCCTCGAATATGATATTCATGTTACATACCATCGCATTTACGACAATTGCAAAATCGATGGCCCATTGGCATTGTGTTTGATAGTATTGCACTTTTGTGGAATATACGACTGTGGAAACCGTTATTCAAGTTTTGACGGTACCGTTGACGTTATGGCCTACATGTATTGTTTCGTATATATGGCCACGGAAAATTGTAATTAGCCTCATTGTCACGCATCGGCACGCATAACTACGCGTGTACTGTATCATAGTGGTTCAATAACCTTTATATCCAACAACATTATATCAATTGCCATGATCATGAGGTATCCAATCCCACGGAATTAAGTGTGTTATGAAAGGGATGACTTGCGAATGAAACTATCGGTCTAATCGTGGATTGCAGGCGTACGTGTGTGTGTGTGTGTGTGTGTGTGTGTGTGTGTGTGTGTGTGTGTGTGTTTGTTTGTGTGTGTGTATGTATGTGTGTGTGTTTGTGTGTATATGTATGTGTGTGTATGTATGTGTGTGTATGTGTGTGTGTGTGTGCATGTATGCGGGTGTTTGTGTCTGTGTGTGTGTGTGTGTGTGTGTATGTGCGTGTGTGTGTCGGTATGTATGTGTGCATGTGTGTGCGTGTGTGTGTGTGCGTGTGTGTGTATGTATGTATGTGTGTGTGTATGTGTGTATGTGTGTGTGTGTGCATGTATGCGTGTGTTTGTGTGTGTGTGTGTGTATGTGTATGTGCGTGTGTGTGTGTGTGTGTGTGTGTGTGTGTGTGTGTGTATGTCTGTCTGTGTGTATGTATGTGCGCGTGTGTGTGAGTATACTGTAGGTGACTGTGTTTAACGTATATGATTGCACATTACACGAAGAAGAAGAATAGTGTATTTAAGTGGTACGAGTATATATACAATACATTACATGTTTAAACAATAAATAGAAGCATCCAGCAATATTAGCGTATGAAATACTGTTATAACTTTAAATACAACAAGCATTATTTAAAGATAAACATAAGCAATGTATGTAGGCCTACAATAATAATGTTATTGAAAAATACGATGTGACTGTCACGTGTAAGTGCATTACATGCCTATGCATTATATTTGTTATTTTAGTTATATTTTGGAGCTAAACCACGTGATCTAATTCGTTTAGTAAACGGAGTCATGCGCATCTCGGAATTACAACCTTACTTAGGGGATAAGTGTATGATGTGAATACGCATGCGCATGTTCACTGACTCAAATGTCCGCATAGGATACTCACTCAAATGTCTAATAATGTCTAATCTTCAATTGATTTTTATCTGGTCAGTTGTGTGTGTGTTTTTTTCTCCATTTCTATGCTCTAACCTGATACGCTCGCGTAATTCATCCAATACAATAATACTTATTATATTATTTACTTTCTGTGTTACACGGATGGAATACACATTTAGATACAACTCTTTGTAATATAAGTATTACACCTATCAAATAACTAATTCATTAAACGCTCATGGAGAACCAATGATACTTTTATGGGGACATTATGTGAAATATGAAGATAAATAGTAATAGTAATTCTGGACATTATTTAGCCATTCAGTCTTAATACTGTTTTGGAGGAACTAATTACCCAATAGTCAATCAAGAACTGAACTGAACAAGAACAAGGACATAAGCAGTCCAGTTTGAATTACAGGAAAACATTAAGCGTCGTATGTTGGTCAGTGAGGTGGGTCAAATGCAATGTCGTTTGGAAACAATCTAACTAATCCTAACGATACAGTATAAACATGCATGACTAAAACAGCATGTAGCGATATATTAGTGGCAAATAGGGAGGTAATATATATATCACTCTCTCACCCCACCCTATCTCTCTCTCTCTCTCTCTCTCTCTCTCTCTCTCTCTCTCTCTCTCTCTACAGTAGACCTCGCATATAACGGATTCATTTGTGTGTGTGTGGGTGGTGATCAAAAGGTACATGATCAGCTAAGTTAATATCAGTCCGTCCATTTGTACTTTACCGACATATGTATAAAGGAAATAACTCCAGCAGTTTCAATATTATTTTTAGCGGTCTGCACGCCACAGGTCAATGCATGGCGCCATGCGGGGTGAGTTAAAAAGTGCAACTCAGTTTCACAATCGGAAAACCTCGGACAACGTCCACTTTTCGCCAGTCCTGTCCGTTAGCTGAGTGCTCCGTTCTATAGTTCGCCATGCAACAACCAGCTATATCCAGACAACAACTAGGCATGAGGTGAGGCCGTCCATCACTATAATGGTATGTGCTTGTTCAGAGAGAGGAGTGACGTCATTAGTCCATGGGCCAGAGCCTGAAATTGAACAAATTAGTATCACACGGGCGGGCAAAGTCCCACTATGATTTTTGAATAGTTCAATGTATGTAGTTAATGAATTGATGTGATAGACTTTTGTAAGGAGCAGCTTTTTGGTGGATATCACGCCGTAAACAGGATGAGTTCAGGACAATTTCTTGTCAAATATTTAGGGGGAGGTGTAACCTAATCTATCATAACTTTGCAGGGAATCT
>JAVCKZ010107350.1:8979-23590 GCA_034780755.1 Lepetodrilus elevatus
TGCCACTCTACAGACAAGCGCATCATATCAATATCGTCTCAGAAAGGTAACTTTCGAGAACATTGATGTTGGGGTTCTGGCGACAGGATTTGAACTCGGGACCTTTGGCTCCAAAGCCATAGGAGCTGCAAGTGGTTTCTCTGGCTATTGCGCTACCACCCGCCCTGATCCACTTACGTGACCTTTGTCCTACCAGAAGAATGAATGAATGAGTGGAGTAGTGCTTTACGTCACAACGGGAATATTTCACCCTAACAATCGTCCTCCCAGAGGAGTGAGTGAGTGAGTGAATATGGAGTTTAACGTTGCTGCGGGAATCTTTCACCCAGTGAGTGAATATGGAGTTTAACATCCCTGCGGGAATCTTTCACCCAGAGGAACTCACTGGTGAAAGTCGTTGTAGTTGAGGACGTCCTTCCCGCTCTTCCCGAAGAAGTGGACGAGAAGCGTGGTGTCCTGAACCTTCATCTCCACCGCCTGCAAACAAACAACGCACCAGGGTTAGAGCCCGAACATGTGACGACCATCACGACCACACTCCCCTGTGACACGGACCCCGTAGGAAACGATGCTATGTTATCTGTGCGATGTGTTGTTAAGTTTCCACTGCAGCAAACTCCAAAGTGTTATTACTGTGCTGCCCTACTCCATCTTTTTAGCATACAAGTTCAATGGCAGTACACCAAAGTTCTATGCTGTGTCTCCTTACTAATTTATTTTAATACCGGTAGTACATCACGGATAATAACTAACTTTAAAACGTATTCATCCGAATAATGATACAAATAAGAAATGCTTACAACAGACATGAATTCCTACTCGCCCTTATGATACCTTTAGCATTGGGAGAAAAGGCCCGGGCGACTGCTAATTGCGAACACTGGTACATGTCAAATTTATTGACTTTTCATTGCTGACAAGGATATTAATATCATGTATTTTTTATATTTTCTGATTGGTTTAGAGCCGATTTCCGAGATTCTTTCACTTATATCACATCTTGTCAGTTTAGGGCAGGAGGAAACCTGCAACATCCGTAGCGCTGAATGTTGCAGTAAACCTGCGGGCACTGGCTGGTACTGACAGACAAGGGAGAATTCTTTGTAAGTCAAACATATATAAAATTTAACCTGAAAAAGACACCTTGTAATGAAAAGTCTCTTTAATTTATTTGAAGAATTAGTAATGATTTTTCTGGTAAAGTGATTCCAATAACATACATATGTTCTTCAATATTAGGTACCACATTTACATACGTAATATTTCAGTTACTGTTGCCATAAGTTTTATCAGTGAATATGATCAATCTCATGTGAAGATTACTTCACACATTCATCCCATAGTGCCATTTGCAAAACTTAACCGATTTAAAGTTAGTATCCCAAACTAATAATGCATGTACATACTATCCCACTAATATTGTGTGCATTTATTATTGTTAAATTATTTTGGGTGGCATTTCAGATGTTAGTAGAATGTTAAATATGTTAAAGATGACTATTGTAATTTCAAGCAATACTGAAATATATTTATAGAAGAATATAATATTGTGAAATGGTCCAAACAATTAGTAGAATATTTAAGAATATAATTCAAGTCAGTTGGGGGATTTTAAATATTCAGGTAACTACCGGTAGTCATCTGGCAATCATTCCCTACTTCAAATAGGTAATTAAATTCCGGCTACGTTGCTTTAACCCTCTCCCTGCTGGATTAGGCACAGGTACATCCCTTTAGAGGATCTCAGGTTGCCTTCAGCATGGAGAGGGTTAAACTATCTAGAGTATGTATTAGTTCCTTTGGTGAGGACATTGCAGGATATTGGGGAAATCTTGGATGGTGAATGTGCAGTTAATGCATAGAAGCTGAGAAATTGGTTTTAAAATGGCAAAATAAACCCCAAAACATCTAAAGTGAATACATGAAAGCCTAGGAGAGTTCTAGAAAGCTGCGCGCCACTACCGAGCTACTCGGCACTACGACTACGACATTATTAGCACTCATTGTCTGTAGCAGCACACAAAATACTTACAATTTTTGACAAAACCTAGGAGAAAATGTGTCGTTTTTTTCATAGTTTTGTGTCCATGTAGAAACATAATTTTCCCGTTCGATATCCAAGGAAAAACGTGTATCGCCTAAACTGCAAATGCTTCCATAATGTTTGTGAGAAAATGAAACAGTCAAAGTATACAAAACCTAAGTTTAATGTTTTAGAAGGAAGATGTGTCGCCTTAACCGCAAATCATGCTTTCATATTGTCAAAATACGGTATCCGCCAAACAAAATGAAACAGAAATGCTATATACAAAAATCTATATCAAAAGTAAATTTAAACCGAGAAGAGGATGAAATAAGCCTAGTATACTTACTACAAAATTTCCCACCTCCGTAATAAATCAAAATCTAGGAAATTTAGGCACATGACTATAATCATGTACCAAAGCTTAAAAAAAGAATACCTTCAATTAAAACAAAAAAACTACATATTTTTATGACTAAAAATTGTATAAAATTGATTGGAAAAAAATAATAACAAAAATAGATAAATCTGAAAATACAATGAATTTGATCGATAAATCCTTATTTTAGTACAATACTGCATGCAATGGGCACGATAGTGCTTCCACCTACTTCCTTCTTCTTCTTTTCATCCTTTGAATCCTTGCTAAAGACGCGCTCCAGCTGCAAGAGTTAGGACAACATGGCGTTATCTGGTTTGTTCTCAAAGCCCCATCCCGTAAACCTACTCTCCCACAACCCCTCTCCCTTGTTAACCCCTCTCGCTCAAACCTCCCATCCCTCTCTCAACCCTTCCAAGTTATATCACCAATCGTCGAGGTTATAAAAATAAAAATGAAAAAACCCCAACCCAATTCTCATCTATCACACCTAAACTGTGTTCCAAGGTTGCTAAGTCAAGAATACATTGCGTCAAGTCGACTACACGCAAAAGAAATCAAGCTTGGAGCAATTTGATTGGCAGATATGGTTTATGACAATACACATATTTTTTGTTAAAAAAAAAACGAATAAAAAAACAAAAATAAAAACACTAGGATTTTACTAAAGTATTCAGCTGATCAACAAGTTCCAGATGTTGACACCAATTTATTACATCTCAGAATTATCGCTGTGTTTGAGCCCGTGGACGCTATTTCAACATCCATGGCTTTGATATCATCCATACCAACATGGTAATGTATAACATATTAACAGCATATTATATAGTACATACAACATCAAACTGAGTTCTAATTATACACAGCTTCCCAGAGACCAGCATAAATAAGGTAAATGACCGGTGAAGTGTTGCTAGATAGTAAAATAGCTAATGTCGACATGTCAGACGTTATGCCAGGTTGGTTTATAAGTCTGTGTTATTTCATGGATTTGTCCTTGGAGGGAAAACCAGTAGTTTTAGTCCAATGTGTTAAATCCTGTACCACGCCTCGTTTCAACGGAATACGAGTAAATGCTTGTTTGTTTGTTTGTTGTACACCCCTGCTGAGTATGCCATACCTCATGCACCTCCATCTCCACCTCACCTACCCCACCTCACCCACCCAACATGGCACCAACCTAGGATCCACACAATTCCACTCCTATACCACCCCGACATACGTCTCACCCATGCCACCTCACCCTACACACCAACGCACTCACCTAACATCCACACAATTCTGCTCCTTTCCAATTAATATACATCTCACCCACAACTACAAGAAGCTATCATTCACACAATTCCACCCCTATGCCACCTCAATTTGCATCTCCCAACCCCACTTCAGACTATACACAGCACCCACCTAAAATCCACACAATTCTGCCCCTATCCCATATTTAAAAAAAAAATATATTTAAAAAAAAATTGAATTGGGGGTTTAGAGTCGCTTTCTAGATTATTTCACTAATATCACGACTTGGTCAGTTTAGGGCAGGAGCAAACCGGCATCTCAACTTACATATAAACCACCCCACAATACATAGCACGCACCCCTACTCCTAAGTTTCAAACTGTTTCCCACTTCACCTACCCACCACACAACACCCACACATCCATCTATCACTCCACACCATCTTATCACAACTCAAAACATGTCTCACACACCCCAACAAATATCATGATAACGCTCTTTAAAGTACATACATGTAGATAGTAATTATAAAAATCAACGACTACCTATCAGAAGTTAGCCATAATAGTTTATATCATTATCCATATACAAAACAAATATTATCAAATAAAAAAGTATATTTCATAAATTGTATTCAAAGTAATACTGTAGGCTTTGATCCCACATGCTTGGACTATCATTCTACTTTAACTTTAACTACAGCAGCAGCAGCCTAGTATATTTACATATGGCATGTATTATATGTATAGCCGGATATGCTAACACACAAACATGCCCAGAAGTTCTTTGAAATGTTTAGAAAAAAAAGTTTGGCCTCGTCACTTTAACAGCAACAATATTCCTTTAACCTTGCAGGAACTGTTCAGGAATGTCGAACTTCATTGTTAAAGACTATCATACAGAGCGAGACATTAGAGATAGTGTACGATGCATAAACGACGACATCTAACCAATTATGTTGATGTTAGACATACTCACAAATAATAAATTGGAAATTATTAACAGTTTTGCCAAAAGCAGATGTAAAAATAAAATTTGTCAAAGCAAAGTTTGATGGTGTCAACCAAGTCTTATGATGAAGATGTCACAAAATAGTTCATTAAAAAAAAGTCAGCTACCAGTCTAGATGTGTATGTAGTACTTTAAATTAAAATGTGTATTGCATGGTGGAATAGCACTGTAAATCTTTATGCATGCATTCTGAAAAGTATTTGGTAGGCCTTATTTTGAAACCAAGAACAAACTGATTTCTAGATGTTGTTTTCCTGAAAAATAGAATAACTTGCCTCAACTACTTTTAAAGCAGAAGGAAGCATGCAATAGCTATGTACTTATTCTTCACAATTCCTGAATGAAATTATCAGTCCATAAGACAATCTTTGATTATTTTGTCTGTAGAGCATTACATACTTCCTAAACTTCCTAAAATTCCTGACTGAAACTGTATCAGTCCACAACAGAATATGTGTGTACTTTGTCTGTAGAGAGCATTAAATATTTGCTAAATTACCGAGTTTAACGTTGATGCAGGAATCTTTCATCCCATTTGTGACGAATATTACTGACTGAAATTATCGGTCCATAAAAATAATCTTTGTTCATATTGTCTGCAGAGAGCATTACTTCATTGCTAAATAACGGACTGAAATTATCAGCCCATAAGACAATCTTTGCCTATTTTGATTAAAGAGAACTTTAACCGTAGTACTTCCTAAAATTATTGACTGAAATTAAGATAATCAATTAATTCGTTGAATATTTCGACAGAAGAGCATTGTATAATCAAACATAAGCAGTAACACACGACTGATGGTGAAAAAAGCATTTCCGATGGTGAACAAAACGAATCATGAATCATATGAAGATGAGCAAATATCAAAGACACTTTTCCAAACTTTTACTGCCGACAATTCCTGGAAATGAAAGGTGCCAATTTTTTGTGAATTGTGCGGAATCTTCAGGAAATTGGCTAAAAGAGGAGGGAGTAAAACGTGTGACTAACTTGAAATAACAATATTTCAATGAAACAAATTGCTGCCATTTTGTGCCACAATTTCCAGATGTACACCTGTGAGGAATCACAAATACACGTTACCTTGATACACCCGGGTACAAAGTTGATTAACAACTGTACATAACTTAATTAAAACATGCCTTTCGTAGATTATACTCACACCATTATGTTAATTGAGTTGGTCCAGGTCAGCTTGACCCAAATATGAGTAAATTTCATGCAGTTTTTCCCAATGTTTTATTGTTCATACACCAAGATTATTGTATTTTATATGCTTAAAACAGACAATTAGCTGGTATGACAAACACAAACACAAAACAAGAGTAGCAAACAGCTATGATTGACTTTGCAAGCAGTGCACACATGCAAAATACAAGCAACTTGCTCAAAACAAAAATGTCACTTTAAAAAAATGCACATGCACCATGCAAAGGGGAGGGGGACGGTTATATAAAATATACAGAGACAGAAGTTTGTGTGGGTGACTATATAAACGAGGAAAAGTTAGGGACAGATAAAAAAAAAACAGACAAAATCATGTATCAAATATTAATCTTTGGACAGAAAATGTCAACTTTATTGATAATAATGGGTAGGAAATTTTCAGAGATCAATAATAAAATTAAAATTAAAATAGTTTTTAACATAAATATTTTCGGCAATTTAAACAAAAATACTGTATATTAATGATTTTATTTATGTAAAAATGATCGGTCTCATGATATATTATTCTGTGTCAGTGATGTTAAATTATGGTCAATGATAGACATTTGGATGGTGTTAGGGCCTGACAAGACACAAATGGAAAGGGTATAGTTAGTTTTCGGACATACAGCTAACATATTCTGCTGCCGTTTGCTTGAGCGTGGTACAAACTTTCTCTCATTCGCTGGAAGAATGAAGAAAGACTCCAACTGAAAGAAGAGATGAAAAAAAAGATATTGTCATAAACAAGTACGTCAATTTTCTGTGGCCAGACTGTTTTCCGTGTTGAAAGATCATGAAAATCACACGTGACATACCAACTTGACACAAATTCAAATTCAGTCACTCATTAAAAAATAATAATAATAATAAAAACTGTCCACACTATGAATTTTATGCTAAAAATATTTCAAACAGGATTGGGGACTATTTTTCAAGAGATCTCATGAAAGAAAATGGAGGGTGTTGAATCACAACAAATTTCGGAAAAGAAGTGCTGAAAATACAGATTCCTACGCAAATGGCGAGGGAAATTGACAAAATTACATAAAGCTTAATGATATGCATGCACAGCTTCAAGTACAACAAAGAAATATAAAATTAATTACCAACAATATAAAAACAAAACAAAAAATTCTAAATAATAATTAAGTAAACCCTTGCACCGAAATGGTAAAAAGAAACATATGAAAATAGTTCCAATATGGCCGACATCTTCGCATGCAGACATCTAAGAATTTTAACCTTTTCACTGTTGACAGCAATTGGAGATGCCATAAAAAGCAGCGATTTTGATAAATCCTGCAGAAATGTTAATTAACAAGTAATTTAATTAATTAACTGATAACTGAAAAATATCTGTATTATTAACCATGTTTATATGCTGTAAGGAAAATGTTATATAATGTAAGCTAAGCAGGGTAGGTCGCAAATTTTGGGCGCAAAAGTGGGGAGTTATATATGCAAATATTGAACAGGAATCGGGATACAGGTATAATAGGGTAAATAATTAATATGGCGCTGGAAACTACAAGTTGTTTTAATAAAAGGCTGCAAAGGAACTTATTAATTTTTAATAAGGTAATAAAATTGCAATTGCATTCCGTGTTTTCATGTTACTTTCTCTCGTGGAGGAAATAAAACATGCAGAAATTTATCATGTTTCCTCAATATCTTGAACTCACCTGTTTGAAAATTCCTGAATTGTAACTTTATTATCAATATGTACTAAATACATAGGAGGTAAATTAATCAAATGCATGAGATGGCTTTTTAACATACCGTAACACTAAAAATAATATAATTTGTATATAAAGTGCATTTATTTATGTGCACTGCTCCATGCACAGTTTTGTTGATTGCCAGTTGTGAGAATATCCACTTTTAATCTCATCTATGATAAACTAAGCGAGGACCATGCCAATCTTGGGACTTAAACCTGAGTTACTGGACTGCGAGTTCAACACTACCGACTGAGCCAAAGGGGGTAATCCTGATGGCCCAGACAAGTAGGAACAACTCTTAATACACCCGGCTAAAGCTATAACAAAACAAAACAGTTGACCATTAACCCAGATATTATGTATCTATAAACATTCAAAGAAGTAATCATAAATATTGTAACTACTAGTACTATAGAAATAAAGAAGAAATGAACAGATTTTATGAGCCTTCATCCAATAGAAATATCTTAACAAAACTGGTTGAAGGTGTAGTAAAATATATATCAGATTACCTCCCTTGAACCATAAAAGACACAGGCACAACAGACAATAATGTTTAATTTCCTCTTTGAAAATATATTATCCGATTTAATGCACGATGCTGAGTGCGAGTGTCAAGTTAGACCTAGTAAACAAGTGAGGAAAAAAACATAGCTGCATCATGATAGAATGAAACCACGAAAAATATTAATAAACTGACAAGACAGGTCATTTATTACAGGTGCAATAATATAATAATCTTAAAATGTTAAATATGAAATCATACTCAAAAAGGTTTCATAACTACGAGGCCATGATCCTACACATCATAAGTCAGGAATTATTGTTGAAGGAATAATAATATCACACAAGTTCCGACATCTCTTGTGGGTGATTTTGCATTCCTGTACTGACGATCACACAAATTAATATTTTTTTCGGACACAAGTTAAAGATGAAATTTATCCATCACGCCCCCTTTAAATTCCAGGGACAAGTCAAATTTCTATAAACACTCCGTTGGTTATATGACACAGCAGTTCGTAGCATTCTACGCATACCTCTATGCATTAATCGCCATCAAAGAAATTTATCTTAAATTCTATCTCCATACCTTTGTTCGACTTTCTATCTCCAGAATGGACAGAATTAAAGCGACAACACCCAGACCATCCCCCAGACAAAAAAAAAGAAATCTCCGAAAAAAAAATCTTCCTGCTTTTGGTGACGAGATGTTTATCTGTTACAAACTCGTCCCTTCAGAAGTTTGTCGCAGGGAGCTTGAGTTTCGTCGGAGGTGGCTCAGAACACTGGCAATGTCACACGGTCTGACCCTCGACAATGGCCGATTGTAGCCATCGCACACGTACCCAATTCACTCCCTGGGGACAAGAGTGGGCTGAATTATCGATAAGAGAATAGTTTGTGCCGGACAATTTAACGCGAACAGAGGGAAAAGCTTTGGACTTGGCCTCGCCCATGGACTCGGATCAATGGGAGACACGACCGAGGAGTAACGACTTGTATCAGACCCGCAGATCATACAGAAACTTGACAAAACTATCGGGGGAACTGGATGAACTCGGGAAGGGGGAAAAGCCAAACCTGCAACAAACGTTAATCTCCAGTCAACCCATAGGACAATTCGTCTGTCTATCCGGCGAACTCTTGTGTAGCGAGCGATCCTCCGCATAGATATCGGACACCAGTGCAAAGAGATGAATATCATAACATATCTTTGATGAAGATGTTACATTTTTCGGCGAGGTGTCTCGATGTGTAACACTAGCAGCGACGTGTTGTAATCAGTGGTAACATGTTACAGGGACTGTAACTGCTTAGCTTCGACGAGCTCAAAAACTTACTTTATGTATGAAATGTCTGCAAAAAATATAAACCTGGAAGGAGGAAGAATCTTACAGAATCAGTATGGATGTTCTTTAAAGGTATACAATCATGGTTTGTTGACATATTTCAAGGTCAAATGTATTTTACAGTAACAAGCTACATTTTTCACATATCCCACTGGTTTTCTATTTTATTTTTTTCCCCCACATATAAAAATTGCGAGATTAAAAATAAATAAAATATTGAAAACCAGTGGGACAAACCGTGATTGTATGCCTTTAATAACCAAAATTCGGAATGCTGTGCTATAGATAAGATTTAAAATCTAGACAATTCCTATCAGATCTACCGGTATTTCATATAGGTTTTCTTTGTCTCTGATTTAAAAAAAAAATTATCACGATATGGTCTGAATAACAAGACATATCCCATAAAGTGTCATAATTTTTCTTTTTTTCTTGAAAACACCTCTAAACCCCAATTTAAAAAAAAAATACACATAAAAAATATGCTCAATATTAATTTACTAATTTCCAGAAGCAAAGTTTTAAAAAAAAGGGATAATTAAAATTACCCCACAGGCGATTGATTGATACATACATTATCAGCCTTCATGTAATCAATTTCACGGCAATATTTATTGAAGCATCGAATTTCACAATGGGACTTGCTGTAAGTAAATGATATTGTTGAAGAGGGCATGAATTAGCGCACACGCTAAACTGCTGTGTCAACTAGTGGCACTGTGCATCAATGTGAAATGGGAGCCTCATGAATAATTCATGAAATAAGAACCCGATACAGGACTGGGTGTTGTCCGATTGTACTATTAAAAGCCTGTATTTGGTTGTGGGATCATATGACATGAAACACAATTAATTGTATGTTTCTCTGTCACAAAGAGCCGGTAATTTCAAAGGTATTAATATTTCATTAGTTTATTTTCATATTTAAAAATGTATTATTTTTATTTCCCATTCATGTTGCTGCATAGAATATACATATTTAATCATCAATAACAAATATTAACATATTAAAGTACACAGTGTTGGTGAAAGACTATTTTTATTTAACCTTGAACCTACCGGAACTAACAGATGCCCTAAAGACTATACAGCAGACAAGCCCTACGAACGTTCATTAACCAACTATTTAGTTTGTCCTTTGCAGATCTGAAAAATTATCTTTAAAATAAAAACAATAATGAATTAAATGTCATTCATAGAGACATAAATTTAACCCTCTCCCTGCTGGATTAGGGACAGACAACTCGTTAAGGCATCTCTGGTTGCCCTCAGCATGGAGAGGGTTAAGGGTGACATTGAAAGTGAAATATTGAAAGTAGCTTTAACCCCAATTTAAAAATAAATAAATAAATAAATAAATAAAAAAGGCTCTAAATAATAATTGCAACAATTTTCATGAGAAACATTTTATAAATATTTTCAGCCTAGCCACCACTATTCTTGACTAGAAACTATCTTGAAACAATTTTCTTGTCAATTTTCACGAGAAACATATTACCAATATTCTTCGGCCTATAGCCACCAATATCCCTGGCTAGACACTATATTAGTACTGTCTATGCCTGGCTCTGGTAGACCTACATTCAAACAATGACTTACTTGATTTATTGCTACTGCCAGTTGAGTGAACAATTCACGTTACTGCTATTTGAATGCATTCAGTCAAAAGCCACATCCGAGAATATACTTTGTAACAAAGTCTGAGCCACGTTTTACGTATATGTGTATGCCTGATACACTGGGACTAATTAATTAGAGAAATGATACACCGTTATAAACAAAATTCCTTCCAGGAATTGTAATTAGTTTGTGACACAGCAGAATTTACAGAATATGCATGAGCTATTTAAAGGTACACTGTTAATTTAATTTAAATTTATTTATTTTATTTATTTGGGGTTTAGAGCAGTTTTCAAGATTCTTTCACTTATTAAGCCCTGTTAATTTCCACAAGGAGACTATTACAACTACGGTACAGGATCGAAAGTCTTTGATTATTTTTTTCTCTGGCTCTAGAAATGAACTGTTTTCCCCATGCTTTACCATCAAAGGGGTCAAAATGAACCCTTAAACTAAAGTTCAGTTTCAAATCACAATACTTTCTTGCATCACTTGTTACCCTCTACGATACATTTTATAGTACTATTAGGGGTCATCTCTAATAGATGTGTCAAGAATAATGTTTTTTTTTTCGCTTCATGAAAACCTTGAATGAACTACAATGACAAAGAATGACATACAGTACCATATACGTGGACACTGAATTTACAAGTTTTTACTAACATGGTATTCCAATATGAAACTAATAATAATTTGTTTAATTACTAGCGAGTTTCATAGAAGAAATACTTCCAATTGGTTAACGCACACACATATACACATATACGTAAAACGTGGCTCAGACTTTGTTACAAAGTATATTCTCGAACGTGGCTTTTGACTGAATGCATTCAAATAGCAGTAACGTGAAACTAACTGAGCAATCTATAATAAAATTAATAGTGAGTTTCAGAGAAAAATAATCCCATACCTGCAGGTTAACCCTTTCCTTGACTAACATGGTATCTATCATGATTGAGCAATACAAAATATAATAAATAGTGAGTTTCATATAAAAAATAATTCCATAGGTTAACCCTCGCCCTGCTGGATTAATCAGTCTCTGATCAATAGGGCATCTCTGATTGCCTTCAGGAGAAAAAGGGTTAAGTCGTACAACATAGTAAGAGCATACAAGATGGCTGTACAAGTACCTGGATACAATATCTAAAACGGCCATTTAAAACTTGCTTAACCCTCTTCCTGCTGGATTAGACACAGGAACTGTTCTTTATGGCATATCTGGTTGCCTTCAGCATGAAGAGGGTTACCCTAATCCAAGAAAAGTAGTTTTCTACCAAGTTTTCACGGACACATTCGGAACTTCAGAAGCGATCTCTCACCCCACGGGCCGCAGCTCATAAATAATATTTCCACACACCTCACGCGGAGCTCATCGCGGTGCCTGGACTCGGATGGCATCGAGGTAAACAACTCATTATTTTAAAAACATTGCCGCCTGATAAAAGTCTGTTCCCTGCTGGCCAGCTATCAGGTGGTGAGGTGTTGGTTTCTCCGTATGTGTCGCGGGGTTTCTGGGTGTCCGAAGAATCGAGAAATGTGTGTTACGACTGAACCCGAGATAACTGCGATCCAACGATGAATAGGCTTGATAGATTGAAATTCTGATGATGAAGGGTAGTTGTTATTGAGACTAGGCTCATGGTGAGACTTATTATGAAAGACCATGAAATTTGACCATGTTGACCCTGAAATTTGATAATGTTGACCCTGAAATTTGACAATGTTGACAATGAAATTTGACAATGTTGACCATGAAATTTGACCATGTTGACCATGAAATTTGATAATGTTGACCCTGAAATTTGACAATGTTGACAATGAAATTTGACAATGTTGACAATGAAATTTGACAATGTTGACCATGAAATTTGACAATGTTGACCATGAAATTTGACAATGTTAATGACAATGTTGTTGCCCATGAAATTTGCCCATGTTTCCCATGAAATTTGCCAATGTTGCCCATAAAATTGGACCATGTTGATAGTCAAAAATGACCATAAGAATGACAAAGAACATTTACGACAATTAAGGCACAGATAATATTATATGACAATATTGACACAAAATATTTGACAATGTTGACCATGAAATTTGACAATATTGCCTATGAAATTTGGCAATGTTACTAGTGAAAAATTACTATAAGAATGACCAAGAACAGTGACACAAAGGCACATAGAATATGACAAATACATTCTATTGGGAGACTTAAATTGCATATGTAGAGTATTACTTACTTGAACAAGAAAAACCGAACAATTCTATGCTACTGTGAAAACAGTCATGTTTTTCTGAAAGGTCATCAAAATATTTTGTTCTTGCCCTCATAACATTGTGTATCATGTGGAAGCATGGATTGATTCATCTCTAATGCTACAAGCTTGTAGTATTTATGTCTTGACATATAGAAAATGCCCATATTTCTTGAGAAAAGTTCTGAACAATTGAGTCTTATTTCCCTGAAATGCAGTTTTCAGTTTACACTTGGACATGCATGTTTTTTGTATTGTTTTGAGAAATGTAAATTGCTGAAACTCAGATATAAAGGTGGATTCACACTACAGTGTTTGGGCCAGCATAAGCCAGCATTTGGAAAGTTGGAGAAATAAGCCCAAACGTTGCCGAAATTAGGTTCGGCAAATTTTCAGCATGTCGAACATTTTCAGCAAACACCACGTTTGCCAGCGTTGGCCAACGAATACCAACTTCATAAACTTTTGCAAACTTTTGCCGGCGAAGCCAGACATTTGCCCAAACGTCAGGTAAACGCTGGCCCAAACGCTATAGTGTGAATCCACCTTAAGTCATTTTAGTGACCTAAGTTTGTTTTTAGAAATCGGACACAGATCATCATTCTGTGAAACTTCTGTATATTCTTCAGATTGGTTTCCATCAGTAACACAATTCATCTTGCTGCCTAATCACAAAATATTACAATAATTTAACATTTCATTTCAAAAACATAATTATTTCAAGTATACAAGGACTACATGGATCATTGGGAATCGCAATTATACAAGTGCTATGTAAATATATATACCGTAGGTGGAAATGTTCAACTGAATTCTTCTTCCATGAATCTCTTCAGGCCATAGAAATGTCCACATCTTACAAGATTAATTTACATATCATGAGTTACCACATACAACAGTCAATATGATAAGAAATATGGTCATATACTCACCACTAGAAATTCTTTTTTGTCTACGATTTGATTTCCGTCGGTGTCGAACATGTTGAAGGCTATTCGAAACCCAGATCGAGGCTCTGAAATAGAGAGGGAAAGTTGTGATGCCACGTACAAGTTTAGGATGCACTCGTACAAGTTTAGGATGCAATCGCAGAACAATAGGTATGCAGGGGCTGTAAACACGCATACTGTTTTTCAGTTTTTCAATTCAGACAAATAGAATCCTAATTATTACAAACACTTTTTTTAAAATTGATTTCATGATATATTGCATCATCCACTCTTTGGCTGACTTTAAAGAGCAGTGTTTGTGCCTAATCCAGCAGGGAGAGAGAAAAGGTATCCACAAGTATCCAAGTAGG
>JAVCKZ010107351.1:0-10516 GCA_034780755.1 Lepetodrilus elevatus
TTTGCTGATAGCTAATACATTGCTAAGAGAGTGCTATGGTCCCTTAGCGGCTAAGAGAGCTTCGAGAAACGATACCCTGCTGTATACACCTAGATCTGTCTCATAATACATAGACCCTGCAACCTGTATGATATGGTGTATGTGTGTATGATGTTGCAGGTTCAAGGTTTTATGAAGCTGCTCTATGGTGAATAAATTATTAAGAATGATGCAGAATTTACATTTTCACTCACACTGTATGTAGAATGATGCGGATTCCATCTAGAACGTAGGCTTATGAATGTTTTTAATTTTTTATGTCAGTTTTCACTGGGAGGCCTGTTAAAGACATCCTTACACGCTAGTACTGCCCAAGTTTCAATTGAACTATTTGTTTAGTCATTCAGGAAGTAGTTATAATTAATCCAGCCATCATGTACCATATTTAGCTTACAGAATGTAGTGTTGTAAGATGGAGGTAATCATGGTAATGCGGAACATAATTTGAACTCGGTGCACTGGCACACATGAATCAATCTCCCAAAATATATTTTACTCACTCATCAAGTTTTCAAAAGCAACTAGAAAAGTCTCCTAGTGCATTGATGTTAGTTACACCTGAACCTGTGTTATTAGTATCCATAATCAGGGCTGTAGGCAGGGGTTGGGGGGCTAAAAGTGTATTTTAGAGGGGGATCATAATTTCACCATAATACATAATAATGTTCATTGAACAACATTTTCCAATTCTAGGGGGGGATGGGGCGCAAGCCGAGTGAGCACCCCTTGGATCCGCCCCTGGTAGGTGTACGGAGAAGGTCGCCTCGATATGAATAGTATAATTCAACAATTGAGCAGTTATATTCATCATGCTGTGATGGGTTTATGCCAGGGCCTAAGTGTTCACACTCCACTGGACTTATTATAAATAGAGCAAGCTCTCTCACTCTAAATGCCTGGACTTATTATATCCAGCTAGCTACCTCACTCTAAATGCCTTACTTTTCCTTTGATATTTTCTGGTGATAATTGAGCTATGTATTGTCACATGTTCATGGGATCGGCCTGCTCTTTGACACATAGCATGCGAGGAATCCACCAGAATGTACAACAACTGCTCACAAGTATGTCTCATGTATGTCTCACAAGTATGTCTCACAGTCTCACAAGTATGTCTCATAAGTATGTCCCCAGTCTGGAGTTTATCATTAAACAAGTTGTAGTCTTCTTGGCATGAATGGAGAAACAGTACACTGGAATGAAAACATGACATTTGATACCCACAACAAGCTATTCATACTGACAGGGATACTGTATCTGTACTATGTAAACTATACACTGTACACAAGTGAGTCATCAACTCTACATTGCAACAGTAGGGGCAGTTGCTGCCTAGAGCAGGCATGTAATAGAATACAGATAATAATTAAATACACTATCAGAATAATTGGAATAAAAATTAGCAAAACTAAAAATGGGAGATCTTCTTGCGCTATAATTCAAGATTTGTATCTTTCATGAACCCTCCAAAGTCATGTTCTCAAGCCATCTCATTAGAGCACAAAGCTAATGAATGACTGCAATGCTGGCAATGAAATATGATTTAGCCTGCACCAGAGAGCAGCATGTTGTAGGTTAGCCGCCTTTACACATGTAATTAAATTATATTAAAATATAAAAAATGATCAGGAGCCATACAGTATTTTGAACACAGGGTTACAAGTGAGTCTGGTCTCCCAGTTGTTACCTAGTTGCCATGGTTACCGATTGTACCTGAAGCAGTCATGGCCATAGACCAAACTGCGGCCACCATGCGGGTCAAGCGGTGCACAACAAGATCAGATCTATTCTAACACAGCTGGGGGCAGCATAGGGTGGAATAATGCATGTTGAGTAATTGCAAACCTCCCCTCATTTCACTGAGAGGCCAAGAGGTCAAAATGACTGGGTTTTGGGTCCGAATGCATCAGATTATCCTGGGGATTGGGTCCGAATGCTTAAGATTACGTCTTATTAAAGCATGCATCGCTGTCATGAGTAGAAAGGGTGGAATTGAACTGTTTGCTTCAAGGATGAAACCACACACGGACATAAAACCTACATTTACAAGGCTGAACATGCAATGTGATACTAACATGAATAAAGAGCAATCTAGCTGGGGGTCTAAAATTAGCAGTAATTTGAGCTGTGCAAATACTCATACAGTGCAGAACAATTACATGGCAGAAGCACAGGGAATTGATACATGGTCAGGATTACTTTTTGTGACATAAATCAGATAATTACAATACGTTAAATTGATAAAATAATTTTCCTTCTCCTGTCCATGTATGATGCATTTCATCTTATTTTCAACCGAGAATAAAACCTACCAAATAGTTAAACAGATAATGAATCACCATGATTGTGTTTTACGATGTTTAACAGATGTTCATAAAGCAGCACGCGAAAACATAACAAATTTATTCATAAAATGACTCAAAAGAGTTGACCATACATGATGTATGATTACATCCGTCACTTGAACTATTTCTCAACATGACCAAAATGACAAATCAGAGCCTATGGTATACAGTACATAACTTTGTCAACAGTCTCTCAAGAGTATATGGTATTATACGTCACATAACTTCGTCAAGTCTCGCAATGACCTCGTCACCGAGTGCTCCGAATGCTCCGTGGCTTTCGTCTGCCCGCTGACTGGTGAGTGTAGAAACTCAGGCACAACATACCTGTGGCAGTATGTATTTTGAAATACACGATTGACGCCCATAGTATTTGACCGTGTCTCTTCCTGGATCTGGTGTACGAACATGATAAAAACTTTGCCACTGCCCTCTGGGCTTGGACTAAGTATAAGAACTAATATTATTCCAGGTTGTAGATTTAGTGTTGAGATATAAACTGCATTATTGAAATGTCCAGGTGCTACAAGGATTTAACATCCATTCTGATCTCTATCTCATAAACTTAACTAAATAAATAAATACATTTAAAAAACATACGACTCCACATGCTCCAAGCACTATGAGGTGAAGGAATGATTTATTTAGTGGGGTTTTTTTTGGGGGGGGGGGGGTTAAATTGGGGTTTAGAGCTACTTTGAAGATTCTTTCACTTATGTCAGTATATGGAAGGAGGAAACCTGCAACATATATATCGCTGAATGTCGCTGTAAAGCTCTGAGCACCAACTGGTACTGACTGATCAACGATGTTTTAATAAAATGTGTCTTGAATAATATGATACTAATACAAATGTTACCTATAGATCAAGCTCAACTTCATATTTCATTTTGGAATGAAAACAATTTACCAATTAACCCTGCCTATTGTACAAATAATGATAACTTTTACCCATAAGATCTTCAATGAAATACTCTCCCCAAAGACCTACATGTTCGTGATAATTGACGCACAGTCAACTGGTGAAAATGACATGGCCACACAGTGAACTAAGTGATCATTCCCCATACAGTGAACTAAGTGATCATTCCCCAACTAATCAATGTCACTGGAAGACACCAAGGACACGAAGGTCTCATGTCCAGCATGGAGCCAGTTCTGCCATAATCACATAATGATATGCAATAATTGGTTTCTATGACAGTTATCATTTATAAATGTGTTCACCCTTGTCCTTGGGTCAAATCTGAACCATCACTTACCAGCACTTACCAGATAATTGCTGCTGGTTTCAGGTAAGCATGATAAACAACCAGTGCGGAGCTTTAACGTGTGTATGAACAGATGAAATTACAGACAGATATTTTTATCACTGTAAAATGAGAAAATATCTAGCCAGAATTGCATGTAGAAAGTATTGCCCCAAAAAATATTATGTAAATTGTTACTTTTATACTTGAAAACATGAGAGTAAATAATAAATTACATACTGCAGATTTAAACACCTACTGAAGACTAACTCGGCACTCAAAGCTCAATTTGCCATCATGAACTTTATTTACGTAGACATATAGGTAATCCCATGCCAAATACACATATGACAATCATCATTTTATGTACTTGAAGGATTCCATCAACCTAGTCCAGAAATCCAGACGTTTATCGCATCATAGCTATATCCATAGCGCACATAGCAGAAGCAGTAAATATGAAGATGAAGCATCTTTGTCTGCCATTAACCATGACACTGGTAGACTAGGAATCTGGTGTCTGCCGCTGGTGGGTCCACTACAGGTGGTTGTTAGTACACAGCCAGCTGATTCTCAGATCCGCGCTTACATCTCCACTCAATTACCAGACAATGGCTGCTACTGCCACGGCTAGGACACTAATAAATACATAATGCCTTAAAAGCTTTGTGCAGTTGTGCATGTGCTAAATGTATTAATATATTCCAGGTCCACAAACAATTTGATTCCATAGTGAGTGAGACCCTGTGAGTGAGTGAGAGAAACCCTGGGTATCATTTCACTAATCTCTTTAACTATCTCCCTGCTGGATTAGACACAGGCACTGCTCTTTTGGGCATTTCCAGTTGCTTCCAGCATGGAGAGGGTTAAGCGACCACAGTGCTCTATTTGCAGTGTATTAGCTATCGGCAAAGACAGCATTATGGTCTGCTAGTGGATAGATAAGAGAGCTTCGTGAAGGGATACCCTGAAATCCTTTCAGATAATATCAACCCTCAGCTCAGCATCAACATCAGCAAAGAACTTGACCCAACATCCTTATGTTTTTGACCTTTGACATATTACAGTGACCCCTGATTATCTACAGATGTATATCATGTATATTGTGACTTTTGATGTGTATTTATAAATGGACCGTGTTTGTGACCTGGTAAGGTCAAAAAGCTGATAAAGCTGATACTAGTAGTACTATGTGTACAACCATAAAGCCTGGACTGTGTTGTGCATTGACAGTAGACACACACAACATGATGAATGTAAATGCCCTCTGTAACTGCTTACATTGATTTATAGGCATTGGTACATAGTAGTACTGCCGGCTATAAATATGTTTCCACCGTAGGTGATCAAGAATACGTTAATAGATATTTTAAGCCAGGTTATGATGTTGGGTATTCGGGGAAAAAGGCATTATCTTGGCAAAGGATCAACTCTGCCAGCATGACCGCGGAAATGGTAATTGGTATTTTGGTAACCATGGTGATTCTTGACTCTTGAAACGAATTATTAATAATTCAATTCAGAAAATCTGATCTGTGATTCATATATTTATGAACATTTGAGCGATAGCATGTGATCGGGTTATATTTAGATTGCATCTTATTAAATTAGAAGTCTGAGAAAAAGATTTGTGATTTATTTCATATACTGTTCAGTACTGTTATCTATAGCAACAGTGAGTGAGCGGATGCATCTAATGCTACCAGGCCCCGATACTATGGAACCTTTTTGAGTAGGATTTTATTTTCAAATGTGATGCGTTTATATATATCATAATCATTTATCATACTCAAAGTTTCATACCCTCGGTGCTAGGACATAGTATTTTATGATCTAATGATGATCTGCTTACCCTCAGCAACCATGACCAGTATAAGCGTACAGTTGAATACCAACAGACAGACATTTTCATCTTACATATAATTGGTACTGTATTTCTTTCTCTCATCCCAACACTTGCAATTTGGTCGATAATTGAAACCCAACTCTTGGAATAGTACAATAATTAAAACTGAGTACCTCTGGCTTTGTAGTTGCACACACATCCACTGTCTGAGTATACTAGTATATCAATGGAACTCAAGCCATCTCCATGTGATCAGTGATGATGAAACAATAATCCATTCTCCTTTTTACCGTCTGAATTCAGACTTTTGAAGGATTCTGCGAGTGATGCTGCAGTGACACAGGGTCTACAGCTGTTAGGGACACATGTGTCGCATCAGACTCGGAGTGACTCACACGCTTGTACAAGTCTGTATTGAACACGGATGTGTTGTCACTGTGTCTAGTCTGCACATGAGATCAACACATGCATGTATATGTACACACAGGGTTTCTCCAAACGCGCAATCCTGCGTCCCATACGCAAACATTTCAAGTTTGGACTCACTTTATTAATAAAAAATTGTTGATAAGTATATCAACATGCGTCCCCGGGACTCTCAAAATTTGAAACCTAAGTGGAACCCTGGTACACAGATATTTACTGAATGTACCAAACTCATCCTTGAACATGTTGTACATGTACTTGCAGAAACCCTTCTGAACAGAATCTTTTAACTTTAGGCAAATATTAAATGTTCCAGCTTGTATACTTTCTGTATTGAATAGACGCCATATTAACCCCTTCCTTGCTGGATTATAATCCTACATCTACGATTGTCACCAGAGTGTAGAAGGTTAATCACAGATGTTCTGGCAGCCTGTATCATTGTGAATATGTCGGCAATGAACAGTGAGTAGTGTAGAATGTTAATGAGCCAGCAAGCAGGAAAGATACACCACAGGCCAATCAATAACAATCCTGGTTAGAATTTCACTGCTTTACCAGGTTACCAAAGCTACAGTGGACAATGACAGTTGTAACATGAAAACATGTGATTCATAAAGTGAAATATTTTCCTCGTTGGTACAGCAGTATGGATAGGAGATACATGTGTCAACATGATCAAAAGCAGTCCCATTATATCCTGGTTATGTGCTTGACATGACAACTACTTCCTACTTAGCCATGTTGGTTATTGTGTATGATGCCTGTCATTATGGTCATGGCAATACATGATGCTTGTCATGGAAATTGAAATGTGGTGCATGCATTTAAATGTCTATTTTCCTCAACCATGGCAGGGATATTCATGCAATCTACCAAGGCAATGATATGGTTGTATTTAGTATACACGATGCACAGATAATCTATATGATTTTACCATGATTAGACATGTACATAATATTACCTAAGGTATGGTGGATAATTTTATGATGATAAGTACTAAGTAGGTATAAAGAGTAAAATATGTTTAACTCATATAACGATGTATCATGTTTATAGGAAGTACTTGTATAAGAGAACATTACTGTTTCATGAGAACATTAGTACTGTATGTAACTCGTGTTTTCATGCTGGTGTTAGTGACAGATTAATTCCTGCAGTGTTCATAGCCATATTCTACCAATAATGTGAAATATACAATGACAGCTTTATGAATTATGCATAGAGATAATACTCTGGACTGATAAAATAATGATATATATGCAATATTGTCATGGCTTAATGTTGTCATAAGGCATTACAATAATGGTGCATGTCTATATTAATCACGATCTGACCAACTGTCAAACGAGCTGTCATCGTATCCGTCTACTAAACTAAATAATAACACCAGCAGTGACTCATACTCATAGCATGTGATATCGTGTGTTATACCACGACTTTCAGAGTGTGTGGAACATAAACACCGGCCGTGGTATATGACGGTGCGATATGACATATATATCATATATGCATCTCACACGTGTTGTGGACAAAACGTGGATGGAATTAAAACGCCGTATTACACAGTGAGAAGTTACAAGCCCTAACCTGTTGCCAGCAGTCCTCTAGCGAAGGCTGCGAGCTGAAGTAGCCGGTGTCGTGCACGACTTGTAGCTCCCGGAAAATATTCCCGCTTGGTAAAACATCCATTTTGGCCTGATCGCGGGTACAGTTACAGCCACGGGTCTTCGTTACCTCGGATGCGACATATATCTCCGCGGACAGTCGCGAGCGGCTGACAGTTCGAGCTAATACGCTGTACACACTACGCTAGACACTCTCCATATTGCATACAGTGGGAACGTGGGATCTCGACCAATCAAATTCATCCTTACAGACGGCAGGAATCCCAGGAATGTCCATTGACCAATAAGATAATTCGTCGCTTCTGTAAATACTCGTCACCGATTGGTTTTCCTGGTGGGCATTATTTTCCATACATGGGTTATGTATGATAAATAGACTGTAGGAGCCGATACTATTTATAGAGCGCTATAACAGCCCATCGAGTTTGTTATTGTGACAGTTGCGCGCTGTGACTCAGACAAGAAGGTAGCGAAGATAGAGAGCTCTAGAACACCAGTGTGGACATTTCCCAACATGTCTGACTAACTATTACTACATCGATTTTAATTGTTGCCCGACATAGTCTATGTTGTAACCAGCTGGTAATAGCAACATAAATAGTAAACATTCATTACGTGTGGGCTCAAGGTTGTGAATCTAGACTCTAGATCTAGGCTACTAACTTCGAATTCAGTAATGTTTAAGAAATCGACACATTGGCCACTAGTCCTATTTATACCGAAGTAGGGAATGGAGAAAAAAACCTGTCAATATACGAAACGTGTTGACCACTATGATTATAATACGTACGATACATCCTCGACACACAGACCAGTATGCCTATTAAACATCTTCTAGTACAATACATTTTACGAATGCTAAGTAGGCCTAGGCATAATGGTCCGTGTTTCGAGGATGTACATGATTATGCATGTATTGTATACAAAATAAATTGCATGTTCAATGCCGAATATAATGGTAGAAATAAAATATCTATCTATCTATCTGTCTGTCTGTCTGTCTGTCTGTCTAATCTATCTATCTATCTATCTATCTATCTATCTATATATCTATCTATCTATCTATCTATCTATCTATCTATCTATCTATCTATCTATCTATCTATCTATCTATCTATCTATCTACCTATCTACCTATCTATATAGCTATCTATCTATCTACCTATCTATCTATCTATCTATCTATCTATCTATCTATCTATCTATCTATCTATACATGTATCTATCTATTATACTAGTATATCTATCTATCTATCTATCTATCTACTAGTATAATATATCTATCTATCTATTATCTATATATATATTTCCACCTCTGTTGCGCTCTCTCTATCTATCTATCCAACTATACTTAAATATTAATACTGAAATATATAATATTCAATTACAGCTTGACATACAAGTCCACGACCTTTCTTTTTCTTTCTGTTACAAGAATGCTGACAGCCATATGCAGTGGGTAACGTAAGTTGGTATTTAATGTCGTACCTGTCTTTATGTCACTTGTACAGAAAATATGTCCGAAGACTTTTACACATATCTATATATATATACATGTGTTTTGGTAAGCTGGTTTACATAACCGTGGGTGAGACATTGAATGCTATAATGAAGTTGTTGTGGTTTGTGGTATAATAGTCGAACGTGGCCAGTGTACATTAATTGTTTGTTTGCTACTTCCTGATTCACTGCTCACAGACATACCGCAGAGCTGTGAAATACACATATTATATACTATCTGTCATATCTGTCACACTGTAGAGCCCACTACACGTCAGTCAATAAGAGCTGAGGATCTATACTGACGCTAAAAAGTTTGGCAACACCAGTATTCTTCGGCAGACGTAATATATCTTAATGTGTAGTATTTATTGGAATACATAATTTGTTAATGTATACCGTTTAGAACTTTGACGTTTGAGGGTTATGTGCCACTGTTAAAACAGGTACATTTGAATAAAGTGAAAAGTAAACATGTTTTGTTTTGTTGAAACGTAAGTTGTTCTTTAAAAAAACCCATAATGCATAAAATGTTACGAAAAATTTTAGAAAACGTAGAGTATCTTGTTGGAATTTTTGTATTAGTGTTTCATTATGTCAACCGTTCACGCAAACAATATATATACATGTATATATATATATATATTATAAGGTTATATATAGCTGATGCACTAGGTCTATACACATTTGAATAGAGAGTATACATATTATGCATGATACTGTTGTGTTGTCATAATTAGATCGGACGCAATTCGTTATAAAGAACCACACTAGTTTTTAATAATATGATTTATGCAGGTTTTATTATATGTTTTAGGGTACATTTCTAATCGTATTATTAATAATAATAATAATAATAATAATAATAATAAGATACTATCGTGTCGATTTTGTCAAGGGTCGTAAACGTGATTCGGCGATTGTGCAATGAGCAAGATTTGGAAGACAAGCTTAGCAGTGCTCAGATGATATTAATGACAGGATTACGCTACGCATGTTGCCGCTGGTTGGATATTCAAGCACTCATAATGTGTCATCAGATCCTAATTAACATCATCAGAATAGAGGACCGTAACGTTAGATTATACGTTAGATTACGTTCGGTCGAGATACTCTTGGAAATTTAATCCAGTACATTAACTCTCTCCATGCTGAAGTCAACCGGAGATGCCCTAAAGAGCAGCGCCTGTGCCTAATCCATCAGGGAGGGTTTTAACCTTAAACCGCACACTATAGACAACCAAAACAATGCATAAGCGAGGATATTACCGTATAATATTTGTCTATGATTAAGTTCCAACAAAAACTACCACATGTAGGCCTAACTTAGTGTACGTGCACTAAAAAAGTTGAAATCATAATTTGATGACGTTGCACCTCGGAAGCATTACTATTTCTTTTACAATATTAGACTAGTCGGATTTTCTGAAAATGTCGCTCTATAAGGAATATGCTGGCAAATTTGAGTAAAAGTTGGCAAAC
>JAVCKZ010107362.1:0-10515 GCA_034780755.1 Lepetodrilus elevatus
TATACAGTGCTCCCTCGATATAACGCCCTTCGATGCACCGCGGATTCGGATACAACGCGGGGTCCAACGTGGACCCCCCATTTAAAAAAAAATAATAATAATTTTTATTTTCTCCAATTATATTTGTTGATATAACGTAGGTGGCATGTCATGGACCCCAACTTCAGCGTTATATCAAGGGATCACTGTAATATAAAATAATATGTAAAATAATTTAGCGTTTAGTTGTCAAAAATGGGTGAAAATTTCCCACAGCATCGTTCAACTCCATAATCACTCACTCATTTGTTTATTCCTCGCTGCAATGTAATGCGCTAGTTCATTCAGTAATTTCTTGGTGGGGTGTGATAGCAGGGATCACTTTGGGATCTGAACAAAATTCTATGGGACAAAGGGCCCGAGGATCAAATAGCATGTTATTCAACTCTATATAGCTATGTGGTTGTGTGAACAACATGAAAAGATAGATATGAGTGCAAGAATTTTATCAGGAACGGATGTTCTTTTTCAAGTAGAAGTTGTGCTCGATCCAAACAAAATGCAGTTTCCATGCATCCTGGAATTCATTTCTCTGATATTTTTTATTCAGTGTTCCTGCACCTTGCAGCCAATCAAATTTAAGAACTTTAAAAATAATTTTCAAGACAGAAAGAAATCAGAAAATTTAAGACCTATCCATACAATTTTCATTACATATTTTGAGAATCTATGAAAAAGAAATCATTGAAAAATGGCAAAAAATCTAAATCAATCCATTACTAGAAATATAGTTAATTCACACACGCACATACTTTCAAAAAAAGAAGGGGTAAGTTCCAATGCGCCATATGGATTGGTAATGCGCCAATGGCGTGCTCCAAAGTTTTCCCTGTGATAGTGTACTTGCTTTTATCAGTAGTACTAGTAGTAATTCTATGTTGGTGTTCTGTGTTTTTGCAGGACTTCCGCGATACCTAAAGCTCCAGATGGCCACAAGTGGAAGGAAGTCCGACATGACAACTCTGTGAGTGGCACTAAACACATTTTCTGTTTAACATCACTCCTGTGGGCATATATATATATATTTGCCCAAAACACGTGCACAATGGAACAATTCAGTAGGGAGTTAGCATCCATAGAATCACATTTCGGTAAAAGCCCCTCGTCGCAAATAGGTAAAAGATTTTCCGCAGCGATGTTAAAATGAACAGACAAGTAGGCTGAATTTGCACGTGCGGTTATGAAGAACAACATCAACACATGCAAATCAAGCCTTTTACAGGTTTCTTCTTTCGAACGTCGCCCCTCTGCATAAAATAATACTTTAAACTTAGTCAAAAAGTTTGGTGATCGTTATATAAACAGAATTTTTATTACTGGTGCAATATTTTTAATTTTTAATTTTTTGGTTAGCTAGAATGAAATTAGAAAAAGGAGTTTTTTTGGTTTTCATTCCATGAAGTGTTTACTGAAATAATCTACAAAATAGTGCGGTCAATGCATTTCATGCCAAACTATAATATAGTATTTCTTGTACTCGTAAAGTATTCAGTATCTCGTCCTTCTACGTAGGTCACGTGGCTCTCCAGCTGGACGGAGAACATCCAGGGTCAAACCAAATACATCATGCTCAACGCCGCGTCCAAACTTAAGGTGGGTGATATGGTTGTTTTATGGTCCACAAGATTACGTTTAACCCTCTCAATGCTGGCAGCAACGAGAGATGCCCCCAAAGAGCTGTGCCTGCGACTAATCCAGCAGGGCGAGGGTTAAGATTGTAATGCCAAATGGATATTTCTCTTTTAAAAAAATATAATCATTCATTCATTTAGCCATATTTAGTTTGGTAGTCTTATATGAATTTTAAATTTGTGTTTTTCTGCCAAATAGATATTTCTCTTTAAAAAAAATTAAATCATTCATTTATTCATTCATTTAGCCATATTTTGTAATTTAGTTTGGTAGTCTTATATGAATTTTAAATTTGTGTTTTTCTATTAATTCTAACAGCTACAAATTGAATTATTTTCTCCTGTTTGAATTATTACGGTAATTACGATATGTGCAATTATCAAAGACTGGTGGTCGCTGCTTGTAATATGAGGATGTCTGTGGTTGCTCAGGGAGAGAAGGACTGGCAGAAGTACGAGATAGCGCGGCGCCTCCACAAGTGTGTGGACAAGATCCGCGCTCAGTACCGCGAAGATATGAAGTCGAAAGAGATGAGGATACGTCAGCGAGCTGTGGCTCTGTACTTCATTGACAAGGTAAGCGTCGGGCCGGGTTCTTCATTGACGAGGGGTACGTTCCTTTGAGCGCAGCACACTCTCTAGAGTACGCCGGACAAACACTTTTGTCAAAGGACAGTGTGCGGGCTGTACTTGCTAGCGAGGTGGCGCAGACAGCACAATCGTCGCAAATGGGTGAAAGATTCCCGCAGCGACGTTAAACTCCATATTCACTCACTCAGACAGCACAGAGAAAGTACAGTGACGTCACCACATCTAAGGCAGCTCTTTGCCGCCATCTTGCTTGTGCGAGATGTGTGCGAGTTGTTCCTTTCACTCAGTACAGCTTGCTGAAGTGACATCGCCTGTCTGTGCGAGAACACTCAGCACAGATGATAGGAACGGGGCCTAGGTGAGTGACAGGCTGGTCCCATCTGCCTGCTTGGGAAGGGCAGTTATGGTTGCCGATAGAAGGCAGATGGTTAAAAAGTTGCAGCTATGAGAAAAGTTTTGGCATGTTGGAGGATGATTGCATCTCATGTGACTTTTGTTTCTTAGGAACGACTTTGTTCAGACTTTCTATTTATAAACAAGGATACGAGTGCTCCATTTAAAAACTACTTTAATTGTTTGTTTATCGATTTATTTATTTATTTATTGATTGATTGAATTTTTTGTGTATTTATTTTTATTTATCAATCATTGTATTTAATTTATTTCCATTATGTCAATTTTTGATCACCGTAAAAACGATGCCATTTAATTTCTCTCTTCCCCAATTCTCTCTTCCCCAATCTCCTGATATGAGTGCTCCATTTAAAAACTGTTTATTTTCCTAGCTTTTTAAAATTTGTAATTTACCCCTGCTACAATTTTCCACGACAGCTTGCGTTGAGGGCGGGTAACGAGAAGGAGGAAGGCGAGACCGCGGACACGGTGGGCTGCTGCTCTCTGAGGGTGGAGCACATCACCATGCACAACCACATGGACGGGAAGGAGTGTGTGGTGGAGTTTGACTTCCTGGGGAAGGACTCGATCCGCTACAACAACGCCGTGCCCGTGGAGAAGCGCGTCTTTAAGAACCTCCAGCTGTTCATGGACAACAAGCAGCCCGGGGACGATGTGTTCGACCGGCTGAACGTGAGTCGACTCGCCGACATTCAGGGTTGGAACTTAACTTTAAAACGTACTCTCCCGAATAACAATATAAATAACAAAACCATGAAATTTCTACTCGTCCGTTGGATACCTAGATCAGGCTGCTGGGTGAGTGGAAACTTCTAACCCTGAACATTTTTTTTTTTTTTTAATGGGTTGAACCAGTGCTATAAAAAATTCTGAGTTGAGTATTTTATGAACAAAATTCCGAGTTGAGTATGAAATCGTACTGAGAAAAGTTTCGTAATCTCGCGGCCCGTTGTAATCGCTAAGATGGAGCACAGTTCTAAAAACATGGAACAAAATTTTAAGATCTAAAAGTAGACTTACAAATGATTCCAAGACTACAAATGCTGCAAAATATACTAGAACTGCTGTTTTATGTTGTTTTCAGACTGCCATTCTGAACAAGCACCTGCATGATCTGATGGAGGGTCTGACCGCCAAAGTGTTCCGCACGTACAACGCCTCTCGTACTCTGCAGGAGCAGCTGGACATCCTCACGAACCGTAAGCGCCGACACACGGCAAGACTTGTACATGCTACCAACATTGAAATCAATCGTTTTCAAAAATGAAAATGGGAAATTGTCGGTGTCTCATAGGGAGCCTCAATTCTACTCTCGGCCAACTGACATATTGTGTACCTTGTGCATTGTCTGATCTTCACGTGGATTGCCATGCATATTTAAGCTTTGAATGAACACTCTGTGCTGCACGTGTAAAGAATGGGTGCTTCTCACAGTTTCTAAAGACTAGATGAACTTGTGTTTCTTTTCTCGTAGCCCGCATAGCTCAGGTGGTACAGCGTAGGATTCGGGGTTGAGTTCGATCCTGACTTCTGTCAAGATATTTTATAATATGGATGTGATGGTTGTTTGAAAAGTACAATAGCTGTCCATTCCTGAAAAATAATGGAGCGATATTCAATGGATGAAAAGAGCAACTGTATTTTAATAAAATATAATGTGTCCAAATAACCACAATTCAGGCCACAATTGTTTTTATTTATTTAAAAAAAAAATGTAATGTGGGTGAAATACGGTATTCTCACGGCAATATGTGAAGCATTAACTTCCTTAATTTCTTCTCACAGTTAACAAACTGTTGTTAATGGTAATTGACGCTTTTTGTTGTTGTTGTTGTTGACACTTGTCAAGTACCCAACTCTATATTTTCCACTTTATTTCTAGCTGACGATTCAATTCCTGCTAAAATCCTGTCGTACAACCGAGCAAACCGATCGGTGGCTATTCTGTGCAACCATCAGCGTGCAGCTCCCAAAACGTTCGCCCAGTCAATGGAGAATCTCGTCAAGAAGGTAAAAGATGTTAACAATATATACACTCTGCACATCATCAGTCTATTAGATCACACATAATAATAATAATAATAATAATAATAATAATAATAATAATAATAATTAACCTTTTCCCTGCTGAATAAAATCAAAGTGTTCTATTTCTGCATGTGATTGGGCAAGTTAACTCACCTTCAGCAGGGAGAGGGTTAATAAATAATAATAATTAATAATAATAATAATGGCTGCAGTAGTAGTAATGTCTACTTACAATGTACTATTACTATCCATGCTTGAAAATCTACTCAAAGTGCTACATTTTTTCTATCATGCCCTTGATATTACCAAACTTTTCAGTGTACGATTTCATGCTCAACTTTTGTTTTGTTCACAAATCTCCATATAAAATCTGAGCTATTTCCGACACTAGAAAGTTCAGACCCTCGCGTCACTCTTGTAACCATGGAAGCAAACTTTTTTTTTTAAATACATTTTTCCCTGCTTTAAAGTAAAAGAATAATTCACTCACTACGTTTTGGGATGCAATATTTGTAAATACGAGTACCGATTTGTATTTCAGATTGACGACAAGAAATTGCAGGTGAAGGAAGGAAAGAAAGCCATCAAGGATTCAAAGTCTGACTACAAGGCGCACAGCACGGAGAAAAACCGCCAGTACGTACCGCTGACCTTTAATCTTTAATTCAAATGTAGTTTTATGTAACAACAAATTAAATGTATTATTTTAGCGACCGAAAATTAACTGTGAAAGAATCTTGAAAGCGAGTCTAAATCCCTATGCAATGCAGAGATTACAGGCGTGGCAACTTTCCGCAGATCTGCGGAAATTCACTGGTTTATTTGTCCGGGGGTCGATTTATTTGCACTGGTCGTGACTGCTGGCCACTCTGAACTCGGACGTGTTTTCTGCTGAAATCACAGTTGTCTGTTTCCATGCCTGGCCCAGAGATTACGAAACTTTCTGAGCACAAAAACGTACTCTGGCCACTCTGAACTCGAACGTGTTTTCTGCTGAAATCACAGTTGTCTGTTTCCATGCCTGGCCCAGAGATTACAAAACTTTCTGAGCACAAAAACGTACTCAGACTATGACGTCACATGACGTTTTATAAACACAATTCTGAGTTGAGTATGAAGTGGTACTCGGAAAAGTTTCGTAATCTCAAGACCAGGCCCCGAGATTACGAAACTTTCTGAGCACAAAAACGTACTCAGACTATGATGTCACATGACGTTTTATGAACAAAATTCTGAGTCGAGTACAAAATCGTACTCAGAAAAGTTTCGTTATCTCGGGGCCTGGTCTGGTCCACTTTTGACAAGATCTTCATATCCTTTTATCATCATGTTGTCGTTTTGATAATCATTGTATATTGACATTTTGACTTATAATATATATGCAAGTGTTGTTATTGAAAGAATATTGTATCTGTGATTTTGTACTTTATCTTGTGATGTTTATGCATGTAAGTTGCATGTGTGGGCATTGCTCCATATCAAAATAATAAAACTGATAATATTGAAGTGATTCATTCTTAATGTTGTTCTTCACGCCAAAATATTGGAACAACTTGCATATTTTCCAACAGAAAGTAAAACTATCATAAACTTTATTATGAATATATTAAAATACTACAGATAGTTTGACGACTTTTAATATGACCTATCAACTGTAATTATTTGACACTCACTAGAATCTAACTCACCATGGGAGCAGGTTTATAATTCTTCTGAGAAATTCACAAATTAAAGGTGCCTCCCCAGATAAAACGTTATAGCACAATTTTTTTAAAAGGACTCCATCCAACTGACTTTTCTTTAACCTGGGCTTTCCTGTAAGAAATGGTGTAACTCTAGTGTAACTTTCACTCGTACCTTGTGCATAAGCTACAGCAGCAGGGCTTAATTTAGCAGCTAATTTGGGAGCCATGGCGACCTAATTTTGCATTTGGCATCCAATATTTCACTTATTTTAAGTGTTTCTGGCTATGCAGGAGCCAAATGGGTCCACGGGAAAAGTTGTAACTTTGAGGCATGCAGGGGTAGTAAGGTTGAAGTTAATGCTATTTCAGAATTACGCCATTTTGCACAGGAGAGTCTTTGAAATCATGGTAAGGTCAAATGGAAGATAAATAAAAATGTATGTTCTGAAAGTAAGAGTGATGTCTCGGTTGCTCCTGAGGAGTTGGCATTTGCAAGGCAGAGTCAAAACATGGCCCCGAGATTATGAAACTTTGAGTATGATTTCATCCTCAACTCAAAGTTTTGTTCTCAAATCTCCACATAAAATTTGAGCTTGAGCATGACATTGTATTAAAAATGTTTCCTAATCTCGCATTCTGATCTGATGTCGATAATGGTTATAGTATGTAAATAAAATACTAAGACAAATATTTGACATTAACCCTCTCCCTGCTGGATAAACCTCTTTAGGGCACCTCTGGTTGCCTCCAGCATGGAGAGGGTTAATAATGTACATAGACAAAGACATGGATAGAAGATAGTGAAAGTGAAGAAGTATAAGAAAAGAGTACTGTATTTTCATGTATACCTACACATGAGAAGTTACCGTTGTTACACCCAATACACAATATTGCAATATTTCAACATATTTCTCCGTCTCTACTGGAGTAAGCTGCAATGGTAAGTTGTAGTTGTAGAACATCAAAAATATTACTGTATATAAATAACATAACATTTCCTTTAGTTTTAGCATTTTCACTATTTTTATACAGTTATTTGATATATGAATGGTAAGTATATGTGTTACACCGCAGTTAGTACTAACAGTTCAATGATTTGTTTCAATAAAGCATCATGTTTTAGACACTAACAGAACTGTTTTTGTTTAACCCTCTCCATGCTGGAGGCATCCGAGATGCCATAAAGTGGCTGTGCCTAATCCATCACGGAGAGGGTTATCGGACAACACAACACTATTTAATTGGGTTTTCTTTAAAGTGTCATGGCATATGTATGACAAATTCTCACACTTTGTGTTTGTTGTCTTTCCCCTGAAGATTATTAGAAATGTTTAATACATGCACTGTTAATTCTCTCCTAACCTCTCGAAAGACACTGAGAAAAGAGAAATTGAATTTATCTTATGGAATGCACTACTAGTATGATGGTGTCCTGACATCTTGACTTTGTATGCTTCCTATCTGATAGGAAACAAGTATATGTTGTCATCCTTTAATAGAATGCAACTTTAAAATATATAGCCATTAACATTATGTGTGGATTTGTTTTTGTGAGAATGTGAATTAAATATATTGATGTTGTTATAAACCTTTTACAGATAATTCCCAATCTACTGTTATCATAATGCATCTATTGCAAAAATAATATACTTACTATGTAGTCTTGCAAAGCTCTTTTATTAATAGGTTTTCATGAGATTTATATTAATGGATTGTAACCAAGCACATTTCCTGAAATGGAAATTCTATTAAATCTTGAATATAGACAACCAAAATTGAATATAGATTGGATCCATTAACCTTAAAGTTAGATGTATTAATGTACAAGTGTGTGATGCTTTTAGACTTCTGCAAATACAGTTGCACATTGTGTTGCATTTTATTCCGTTGTGTGTGCATGGAGATGCTGCTCGTGTTATTACATGTCTTATAATTGGAAGCTACTGACAAACCTCGTAGTTGATTTTTGGTTTTCTCATTACATATATATCACTACTAAAATCCTAGTTAGCTCTTCAACACTACCGTTATATATTCTTATACGGTTTAAGGACTACTCATAGCTAGGTCCCCTTCCACAGAATGAGTGTAGCACTACGAGAGTTGTAACTTATACACGGCCGTATTCTCGAAAATTCGTAAGTCCTAAGAAGTTCGTAAGTACTAAGAATTTGCCTAACTGGGTTTCTGCTCATGTTAATTTTTGAACAGATATTTTCTCACTAAAAAGTTCTTAGCTAAGAAGTTTCGAGAATATGGGCCCTGGTATTCAGCAAAACTAAAATTATTAAATTAAATTAAAATATTGCTTTTATATTGTACTTCTTATCCAGTCATTCAACAGACCATCATTCTATTCCTGTAATAGTTATCATGGTCATGAAATATTGCCACATAACTATTAGGATGCATTATTACCCTATGCGTATTTATGTTGATTGTCATAATTATCAATTATTCATGAAATATTTGGCAATATGATATAGTGTTAAAAACATTACATGCATGGTCAGACATAAACAATAGCATATTTATCTGTAGTGGTCTGCATCCATTGTTTCTAGAGGGTGAGAATCCTGTTGGGAAAACTATGTCTTAATCACTGCCAAACACACATCCAACAAATTGATGTCATGTGCTGCATGCTGTTAATATATTTTAGTAAAATTAGGTCCCAAAATTTTCAGAATTATTTGTTGTTTTTGCTATGCTCAGATTAGATCTAGATCAGTATCATCGTTTAAAGCTGATAGTTTTTCCTGAGTTTTGTCCATATTGTGTAATGTTTTGTGCATTTTGTTACAGCCCGCAGTTGATGCATGAGGTAGATACATGAAGACGTTTTTGTTCTCTGGGTTTTCTTGTTTGCCCATTTTTTGTTTGTTTTGTGTGGAGCTCTTTGCATGAAATTGTTGCCACCTCACCTCATAAATTATTATCACTATCCCAAGGCTGCAGCAGTTTTTTTATAAATCTTAAGTTTGCTTTGCAATATGGGTTGTGCAAGCATGCTATTCCTAAGGTGGTAGGGCTATTGTCAGTAGTGATAGTCCCATCTGTGAGCTATCTAAGAAGAATGGCTGTAATAAAGCTGGTGCGGATGTGTGTACATGTGTGTATTATGAAATGCTGGCAATATAATTTGGTATTGGCTTGTAGCTGCTGTGTGGATGTCGTTGAGCTTAACGGCAGCCATGTTGATATTAGGCTTGACTTCATATTCCTGAATGTGACATGTTAACCTATTATTTTTCTTTAAAATATTTAATTGTTGTGCTTAGATGAAGCTTTTGTACAATAATGTTAGTTAATCAGCAAATCAATGAAGGAATAATAAAAACAGCTAATGCAGAACTACGACCTAAATCATTCTGCAGCCATGCTAACTCGGGATGGGGGCAACTCCCACTGGTTTTAATTTCAACCTGGGGAGGGTTTTGCAGCTATGCAGCATCAGCTTTTGTTTGTCTTCATCAGCGTTATCATTGTCTGTCTGTCTGTCTGTCTGTCTGCCTGTCTTCTGTCTGGCCATCTGTCTTCTGTATGTCCATCATCTGTTCACATCTCGGCTTCCTATCTCATTCCTATCTAGTCTTCCACCTTCCACCTTCCACCCCCTGAGCGACTAGTATGTTAGCCTATTCCATCCATCCTTTGCTACATGAACACATCCAAGCTACCAGCCAATGTTTAGCCTGCTCACCTGCTCACATGAACACGTCCAAGCTACCAGCCTGCTCACATGACAATTGTATTTTTCACAATCTCACAAATTACCGTCAAGCACACGCTGCATAGTTCTAATAAGCAATTATCAACATTTCATATAATTACCTGTGATTAATGGAATATTGTATCTTGTTTTTAATCAGGTTTTCTAATTGGCATTTTGCAGTTATTTTCAACATTATTTTGCTCTATGTCAGTTTATGGCAGGAGGAAACCTGCAACATTTGTAGCGCTAAGTGTTGCAGTAAACCTGTCAGTGTCGGCTGGTACTGACAAAGCAAGGATACTGGCTGTCAGTGACAGTACAGACAGCACATCCTATCAGTGACAGTACAGACAGCACATCCTATCAGTGACAGTACAGACAGCACATCCTATCAGTGACAGTACAGACAGCA
>JAVCKZ010107373.1:0-10514 GCA_034780755.1 Lepetodrilus elevatus
GATGTTTTAGCAACTGTGCCTTCAGATCTTTGACGTGTTTACATCAGTGACTTCAGATATATGACGTGTTACCAACACTGACTTCAGATATGTGATGTGTTACCAACACTGACTTCAGATATATGATGTGTTATCAACACTGACTTCAGATATATGATATGTTACCAACACTGACTTCAGATATGTGATGTGTTACCAACACTGACTTCAGATATATGATGTGTTACCAACACTGACTTCATATATATGATGTGTTACCAACACTTACTTCAGATAGATGATGTGTTACCAACACTGACTTCATATATATGATGTGGTACCAACACTGACTTGATATATGATGTGTTACCAACACTGACTTCAGATATATGATGTGGTACCAACACTGACTTCAGATATATGATGTGGTACCAACACTGACTTCAGATATATGTTACCGACGGCGAAGTTCAATTGATAGATATTTACGAATTCACTCGATTTGATAATTATTCATAAGATCGATTATACATTACATAAATGAACTATATTGAAGAGTGCGGAGACAAGGAGCAGATGGTCTAGATGGCAGCAAGGCTACACTCATGAAGTCATGATGATGGCGTGTTGTAGGCTATTGTTACATTACCTCACAGAAAATGGAGATGTATACAATAACCAACTTATAATTACTCATTTTCGGTTGTATGGGAAAATATCGGTTCGATACAATATCCTAAAAGGATCACGGAGTGAACTAAGTAGGCTATGCATGCCTGGTACATGACCTTAAAAGAAAAGGGAGATAATTTGATAACAATTTCTTACGGTTGTCTTCCTTGAAATAAATACTGTCAACTATGCAATAAAGCACTTCGTTCTCATTATTACTTGTTTCTGATTCGCTATGACATCATTAAATGAATACAGCTTTAGTGATGAAGATCTACTAGGAAGTAGTACCACCTTGATCCGACAACACTGGAATCATTCCGCCGTGTCATCGGGCTAAATGAACAGCGTGAATGTGTATTAGGAACATGATATCACCAGATTGAGTCGCACTCCACACTATAGCAGACCTGCCCAACCAATATATCAATTACCACCACGACATAAACACACCTTTCCGACACATTGGAACCATGCCGCGACGTAACGTCATCAATTGTTTATGGGATAAATCGGTGTCCTCCCGCTTTCCAGATCTGAAGTGTTTAAAAGGCATCCCCATATTTCCGAGTGATGATCATGAAGAGTTTGAAAACGCAAAGAAAAATCAAGTACCCGCTCCACAGAAATATGTTAGTGACTATGAAAATCGTAGGTTAATTTTGTGTTCTATGAAACAAGTATTTGCTGACTTCATTGATAATCCAAATCCAATGACACATTAACAAAACCTATGTTAGTACTGTACAACGAGCTGTGACACAGGCATTTGCTTATTTCATTGCAAACTCTACGTTGCATCTATGGACACATCAATTAACACCTCTGTACTACTTTACAGCGAAGTCTAGAAAGTATTTATTCGTACATACCTTATTCAACTCACGCATAGTGGCGTAGTTCCGTTCACTGAGTGGTATGTATCCATGCTGTATCGTGTTGTGTTGTGTGTGTGTGTGGCTCAAAGAAGAAGGCCTCTATGATTACGTGTCGCCCATGAAGTGGGATTTCCCTGTAGGATGAGGATGATGACAATACCTCGTAGAGTTACCAATAGCAATACGATATCTCCTCGGGGCCATAGTTACTACAGACATGCCCTCGTGTCCAGATGAGAACGGACGTCCGAGATTCCATCGATCTCCTAGCGACAACTTTGTGTCCAATCATATCCAGGTCAATTCACCTACATGTACGGGTATCATCTATACACCTGGGTATCGTTTCTCAAAGTTCTGGTATATATACTACGATACCATAACTTCATAAGCACTCCCGTAGCGATATCTTGTACTTGGGAATCGTGCACTTGTGAGAGTGCTATGGTAATGGATATGAGAGCTTCGAGAAACACTAGCCTGGTTGTTAGAAGAACCCATGCTTGTGGTCCCTTTCCGTCCCTGTCTCCGTCTGTATACATGTATGTCTGTCTTTTCTTCACTCTCTGTCATGCGAAATGAGTATTCTTCCGGTGCATTATTTTGTTCTAAATTCTCAAAATCAAGACCAATGCAACATATTATTTACTACTGCTATTACTTTAGCAAGAACATGATTTAAATCACTAGCGATACTTATCGTATTGAGCATTTATTAGTGGCTGATGTAAACAGCTTTTTCATCAGCATCCTCACACCCCAGCGGAACTTAATTCTGTTCAGGATTCATTTCATGTGGTACACCATGAATCTGCACGAAATTAAATAACGTTGGGGTGCGAGAATGGTTCATCAGGTCAGCCGACGTGATCCCATAATTATCTCTACACCGAACACGGGACACGACTTCAAGAAGATCAGTCACCTGAACCACCAGCACATTCCACCCGTCTGAAAGCTGTCCAAGCCTTAATGTATAATACGTCACCCAGTGGGGATTTATTGTAGAGCGCGGTGGTCTAGAGGTAACGAATCTGCCTCATATCTCGTTGGTTCGAGCCTAGCTCATGCCATTGCGTAGCACTCTTAACTTGTGAAAGACCACTACTATGGACTATGATATCGGATTCACATATGGCTAAATAAAGCAACTGAACACAATATCGTAATCTTAGATGTGACAGTATCGCATGGAATCAAAATGCGTCATGATCAGTAGCAAATAGATTACAATAGCAATAATAAAGTTCCCAGTAATATTCTACATGATTTGTGAGGTGGCACACATTTACATCACTTGACCGCCGCGGGGAAGCAGCTAGAACACATTGACCATAACACCAGTTATAATAGGATTATGCTATTTAGCAAAGCAGTCGTGTTCTGTGGTACGAAGACAATGAGTCGGGAGTCGGTCATTAAACAACGTTTGTCAGAAACCATAACGCCGCTCTAATACAGATTGATCTCCAGACGTTTACCATAGTTCAAACCTCGCAGAGACGTCGTGTTAATTAAGTCTTCGTCACCACAACTACCGCTACAGCAACATCAGAATTCACGTCATGGACAGCGATAGCAACGCTAATCAATGTACGTCCTCCGGTTCATTCTATGACATCGAGGGAAATCTATTTATCTATAAAACCTCTATAAATATACCGGTATATCATTACCGCTATTATACTGTCTCGCCCCGTCTTTTTATACTAGCTCCCTGCATGTCCCGCCGTATTATATTTCAGAACTTTGAATAGCATTATGAACAGCACACGTAGGCCGACATGATTGTAATTGCTTTATATATTGTTTTACATTCAAGCTATTAGACTCTGACGAAATCACAGCAAAAATAGTTAAAGGTATCTTGTTCCAGGATCCTATTAGGATCAGATTGGATCCTGGTACGACACTCTCACCTCGGGTTTGCTGGTTTATTTTTTAAACTTCAGCATTAAGTGTCCTGCCTCGCTTACCTAGCTACCAGGACCACTAACATGTTTTCTCTTTTTCATTTTGGACCTTTCTTCAGACGTGCGTACATGGAATAAAACAATATATAGACATCTGAAACATCGTCTTCACCAGCATCTTGTATTGTACAAATCAAATGCGTTTAGGACATTGATTCCTTTTCTAGGCCATCTCATCTCACCTCAGGAATGCCGCTCCTATATCTGAGATAATATTCCTGTATGCATTTATCTCAGGAGGCAACGTAGAATCTACAGCTGTCTGAAACACTTTCATTGATGGAATACTGGGATATTAGAGATAACGTGGCTGACATTGGAAGATACTACAAGGAGGTAATATCAACTGATGAGGATTTAACGATTCTGAACTACTTAAATGCACATAGTTTTACTTCATCTGAAAACTAGTATCCTACTATGGTGTTTGCGGGGAAATAGTGTAATATTATTTTAGAGCTAAGTATTAATTCAAAAGGAGAATATAGATGTGTGGTTCCTTTCCTGGACTTGATGTAACGTCAACATTAAATCGAAAAAGACAAGCGAGCCAACACATAAACTGGTCTTTGTTTCACGAAATGGTCGTACACATGTCATATAGTCCGGGCTTAAATTTATCAGACACTACTAAATTACATTACTAGTATTTACATAGTATTAATACATACTGTATACGCTTGGCCATGTTGAGTTTGAATACTTTGTATATAATTACATATTAAATGTTGGTACCTGATCAGACAGTTATAATAATTCTTCTTAATGACAACATTAGATCTTGCTTGTAGATTTGTGTTATACTAGTATATATACAAAATATATACTAGTAAATGTTTCTTGTGTAGCATTTGTATGCAATAAATCCTGTATGAAAGAAACGTTTTAGCAGATACTAGTGCCGATAAACAGTGAAAGAAAGCAACACATACTCGCATGTACTGCCTTCGTTATCGTAAGATGATAGTTTTGGGTTATATTTTTACCTTTTATTGTTGGGTTATCCTGTCAAAACTGATACATCCTTAACGTTATTTACATATTAATGTCAATATAATTGTACTCTGTCTCTTCTTAAATGAATTATATCCTCCAATGTTAATGAGATCATGTGCGATCACGGACAAACCCATACATTGCTGTAGTTAGCATATAGCGCATGAAATGACAGCTTAGGTTGTATACTCCCGAGGGACTTGAGAAGGTATTTAGAGTGCACATTGATCAAATGACCGGAACATTGACAACAAAATAGACACTATCCAGCTTAATTAGTAGATGCTGTCAAAAACTTTTACGTGCTGGCAAAAAAAATAGATGCAATATTGAAAAGCATTCTTCCTCTTGTTGTAGAAGAGAATCAATCATCAGGACTACATAAATATACTGTTTACAAGTAGTATTGTTTTGAGTAGGTGACTTGAAAAATAAATCTGAATTGAACTAAATCTAGACCACATTTATGTTGGATATTTCTGAAAGTTGTTCTACATTTCTTTTGCAACATGACCAGCATAGTTAAGTTACATATGGATCCGTTATTTATGACCAAACTACTCAATAGACGAACACATGAAGGGAAACACAGCATGCATTCTCCTCCAATCGTATACCATCAACATATGTGTAATGCGGGAAACACCGCACACGTGTTGAATCTATTTAACATCTAGATACACGAGATTCCATGCGATGCTCAAGATGTCATCACATTAACCAATAGTTACGCTTATTGCCACAATGATGTAAAAACATAATATACAATTACGAGGGAAATTAAGACATGTTTGTTGACCTTAGCAACCGTAGACGTTTTGTGCAAACTAAAACAAAACCACCGGGATTCTTCCTCAGACAGCTGTTTCCTGTACACTAGAGGCGTGATGAGGTTACACTGACAAGATCCACCGCTAAATGGTTTTCAATGTACCAGATTCAAGATCTCTCCATTATCAGATGTCGAAATGCATTCCTAGTTCTCAATGTAGGATAGGATAGACATTTACTTATAACCGTCCTGATAAACGGACATTCGGAAAACCTAATGAAAATTCGATCGCAAGTTTCATTCATTAAATAACTGGGCTTTGGCTCAAGAGTTTGTCCTAGTTATACATGCACGTCAGTTTAGGATTTGATTTTAATGACTTTGGATATACCTATAAACCTTGTTTTTTCTTTCTTATCTGCTCGGTGGGTATTTGAATGATTTGGCATACTCTAGGTATACTTTAGGCAGGCCACGTCTTCGGAGAGCCACGACTGCCTCGCATAGCACTTGATGCTGGAGATACACCTGACTGATTTCAGAGTTTAGACATTCTTAGCGAAAATGTGAAGCCCACTTAAAGGAAGACAGGTCTTGGATACGCAATGTACAGACTATACTACCAGTGTGCTTGCCTGGTATAAGTGGGGTATGCCCTTTCCAAATTGATATCCTTGTCAACGCCTGTCTAATACAGCAGGAAGTTACCAGAATACTAGTCTCGTAACGTTCTTGATCAATTTGGACTTATAAAAGCATCCACAAATTTACGCGTCTATTTCCATTCTTAATGTAATTTACATTTTCATAATGCTATTTTGTGTAGGACAGAATACCATGGAATTGGTTTACATATAACGTGAATATTTGTTACCGGTAAGAGATAACATCTGGATCATGAAACAAATAATTGATATTAAATCTAAATACTTTACACTTTACACTGACTGATACTGTTCTAGCTATCTAATAATATTAATATCAAAGGTATGCCCTGAGTGAAACAAAGTATATAATTTCTCATTTAAAAAGTAGCCGATGAAATAATAGTACATGTATACTATTACTTCATCACCACCACTTGCTACCACCGACCCCCATCCAACAAGTTGTAAGTAAACATTTCAAAGTGGAATCCAACTTGTATTTCTCTTCAACGTCTATATACATTTCTCAGAGGGCCCGCCAACCTTACATTTCAAACAACATTCCAAAGCCGTATCCGTTTCAAACCTGTGGAGAATTTACCTCTGGAATCCTAAATATATGACATAACATCAAAATCTGGATATATAGCTGTATCCGTTTAGATTACAATGAAAGTTGTCTGTGGAATAAATTACATGATATAATCGAACATGACACAACATAAATCAGTGTTTCTTTAATGGTGTATGGCTGATTATTGTTTTAGATATTGGATATAATGATTTACGGATGTAAGGAAGATTGAACATGTACTACTATTCCATTCACAGACTGAACAAATGTGTGTACACAAATATAGTAATTGATATATGAAAAATAGAAACAAGCCCAAACTGTAATACTATAACTTTAGCAAGAATGTTATCTGAACATATGAGAGACAGAGATGGAGATGGAAAGGCTGCGTTGGGAGAGAGAGAGAGAGAGAGAGAGAGAGAGAGAGAGACTGACAGACAGACAGACATACAGAGAAGGGGTCGGGGGGATTTACATACACAGGTAGACAGGCAGACTAAACTGACAGCGAGACAAAGAGTGAGATCAAAAATCAAGATTTGTAAACCATGAGGGCGCATCCCTTTCTCATTCAGTATAGACTTACATAACACCATAGATCTGGCCATGATTGTCTGCTTTCAGTTCTAGACAGACTAGACACCTGTCTACTGTCAAATATAGTAGGTGGCAAAGTCTGGCTCCGCGCGTCAAACAGAGAACCAGTTTCATCGGAAGGACCCTTGTATCACGCCAATAGAAATTGCGTTATCGCCCTCGTATATCTTGATCATGATCGGGAACCTCGGGAAACGATTATACAAGGATTACATATACTACTTCAGGAGATTGCTGGGCTAATATACATCAGTTGTTTTCTAGCTCATCATGATTGTCCTCTCGAACGTATTTATCTCAGAAATGCAATCGGAGAAGATGTTATTGATTGAGCCCTATGTCTGTTACATTACTTTTCATGGATAGTGCGAGCTCACTCCGTCACGTTCTCTACTACAACTTATAGACCTAGGTGGTGTTCCATTGACAGTCTTGGACGCACATTCTGGACAGGGGGCTGCTCCTTTCTAGCTGTTATGTCTGTACTTTCTGTCCGACGTATGCGCAGTTACACTGTGTGGTGTTGACCCTTCGTAACTGTGCATGCGTCGGACAGAAAGTACAGACAGAACAGTTATAAAGGAGCAGCCCCTGTCCAGAATGTTCGTCAAAGACTGACAATGTATCTGTATACACTCGTAGACATTCCTCTATAGACATGTACATGTATAGAGGTCTAGCCAACGTCATACACTATCTGTTTTATTATCAACGCACTGCACAACCAGTGCATTATCTCAATCTCTGTTCCAAAAACAGCAGGACCAATACTTAGATTGGAGCACTACTATTACTACTATAAATCCGTCCTCCTCAAAACATCGTAAACGCAACTTACATGTACATCAGCGGTAAAATAAAAATGATAATACTGGAATCTATAGGAAACCTAAATACATCACCTTTCTTTCCAAAATGGGTTTTCTAATAGTTTTCTGTACATAATAAGAGAAGTACGATTGCTGCAGTGTCCTTGCAATTGCGTTTACTGGGTTTCCTGCATTGGAAACAGAGCCGTAGCCTTTATAATCCTTTGTTTCATTATTATGAAAAGTTAGCATTTTGTTTATATAATACGTGCAATAAATCTGCAGTTTATAACACGACTAGCTAGTAGATGTGGGTTTATTACATAAATTTAGTGAAATACCACGTTTTATCAGTGGAAATAACAGGTGGTATGTTTCACTAGTGAAAATAACTAACTGGGCAACGGCCTCTGAAGTCTCACAAGTCGCAGAGGAGAGGACATGGAACCAGTTCAGCGGCACGTGCAAAGCATGTCGCCATGTTACAGCTGAGGAAAGGGGAATGAAGTAGGCTGATCCATTCTTAGATGAAATAATACCTGACTAAATAATGAAAGTTAGGTATATTTCGCTGCACTTATATAATAAATAGAACATTCAAATTGTTTCTTCTTGAATACCATGTTTATCTCAACTATAAAAAAATAATTGTGAGTACACACTCTTCCCATTATCATTCTGCAAGCTGTGTTTCACGAAAAGGTCGTGCCAGTAGTCAAGGCCTAAATCGTAGATTTATGTCAGGGTCCTGCTATTTAGCCGTGATTTAAGCCAGGAATACAGTGCGACCCTTCCGTAAAACGCATTCAAGGTTATCGGAAGGCCAACATGTACCGGAAATAACTTGCAAGAAGCTCATGTCTATTTCTGCTGAGTTTATCGGCTTGGCGACATCAAGGGTATTGTAGACGTGCGTGTGGTCCATCTGAGTCTGAGATTGGTTTGTGGTGGAGTCACGATGACTAGAGTCTTGAAGTACTTGGCCAATGGTGCCTTGATACCATATCGATGACGCAACTAATTACACACGAGTCAGCGAAGCATTACTCTGTTCATGTGTTGGCATTTCGATAGAGGTTCCGTAATTCATGATCAGTACACAACGGCATGACTTACAGACACGAATTCCACTTTAATTTGGGGCACAGTTTCTTCAAATTCTGGGAATTGAAGATTGACGTGTTAAACAACATCTAACCACTATCAGATCTCGACTCAAGTCCCCCAAAACAAACAAACGATATAACAATGTGCAATACCCCAGGATAACCTCACCGTAAATTACGTTCGTCTTATATGCACCAACAATAAAATAAAAATTACATTTCAACTTAGGATTATATTTGCTTTCCTAGTGGAACGAACCGGGACGAAATCAGTCTAGGAAACCTAACATTAAACCGAATTGAACTATTCGCAACTTTGGAAGATTCCATTACCGGTTTTATCCTGGTGCTCGACTTTCCATGAAGTGGTAATCTTTTATATATCTATTTAAGCAAAATGATACTAGATCTATGTACTATTAGCAATCGTTATTGTGATCCAGTCTATACTTATCAACGGCAACCGTAGAACATTCGGTTCTAGAACTGATATAGATTACTCGGTTAATCAAAATGCTTTTATCATAATACAAATCTACTTCCCAAATAGAAATAAGTAAACATATTGCAAGCAGTTGACCAAATAAGAAAATGACGTATAAATAGCACCTAAAAGAGCTCCTAACCAAATGGTTCGTGTTTCATCTACTGATCAGGTTCCAATTACTGTACAATATCGCGTGGTAAACCGTCATGCGTGCTGGTAATTTCAGTGAATAGTCAATCGTTCTAGCGCCTAACTAGATCATCAATGCAGAAATAAAGACGGTTAAGATGGAACTAATCATATTCATATAGAAATGTACCAACAGAGATTTATAAGGAAATCCCATGTCTGCATGAAACCATGGCAACATACCAATCCTTAAAATGCATTTATTAAGAATGCCAGCAACAATTTACACATCCATTTCTCATATTGTCATGGCCTGCATAGATTATCACAAGTAACGGATTACATGACAGGTACCTATGACCTTCCATGTACATTAGTCTTCATGGTATTGTTTCGTGAAGTTCTCATATATCCACTATGAGACCATAGACCTCTCGTAAGTGCACGGTCGCCATGCATGTGTAAGAAATTGTTACGAGGGTGCTTATGGGTCTCGTGGTAGGTATGGGAGATTCGTGAACAATACCCAGATAGTGTAAAGGTGCATGCATGCACATGGCTTTGTATATCCATACAGAAATGGGAAATAAATTCTGATAACGGTAATGACGAGCCAAAAACGTTTCCCATTTTTATTCCATGTTGAAATGTTCCTTGACTAACGTGCTACTGGACTGAAGTAGTTCGATCAGTCATATTACTCTACAAATTCACATCCAACATCTATCTATGGTTCATGTAATAATGTTCTTCCTGTATCACAGTATGTGGAGTATAGTAAGAGAATAGCCACATTTGAAAAATGTAAAAATTATGAAAATGTTTGTGAGTAACTATACTAGATCTAGCAGTATCATGCATATCTATTCTAAAGTCATGTAAATACGTTCCA
>JAVCKZ010107384.1:0-10512 GCA_034780755.1 Lepetodrilus elevatus
CAAGTGAATGTACTTTGCAGTTATAGCTAAGAACTAGTCCAAAACAACCATAAATATCTGTGATATTATACCTTTAAATGGAGTTGAATGGTTCAAAATTATTATTTTAGTTTACATTTCTCTGTACTTTTGATTTTTGTAAATGTCATTTGTGTATGGGTGAAATATTCCTGCTGCGACATGGTAAGTAATAATTCAATCGATTCTTTCAAATATTTAAATATATATGCATGATTAGCCCTGAGGATATACATCAAAGTTTTTCTGAATGTAATATGAGTTGTTCCGGATTTTAAAGCATTTCCGTTGAAAAGCACATGATTTATTGATAGCCGACTGTAGACGATGTGAGCATATATAGTGATAAGAAAGTTAAGCAATGTTGTCAAAATGTTTATATACGCTCGTTATGCATGTCTAGTCACTGAGATAACTTTCTATTATTGGACTGGTTGACATCGAAGTGTTATTTTTTTACCTTGCATGTTTGAAATAATTTAGTGAAGAAAACTTGTTGCATTGTTTGACTGAGAAAAGTGGTGTATTTTCCAGAATTTTTTCGCTTGAGAACGGGTTGCGCATGAATTTTTATGGATACATTTTTAACATTTATGAACAGACTAAATTTTGGTTAATCTTTCTTTCAACCTGAATTTTGATGGATTCATTTTTTAACATCTGTGACTGTTTGGACTTGCAGATTAGCCAGTTGGGAGGCTGTGTATGTAACTATGTACATATACATTATGCCAAAAGTAGCTGCAATAGTGAGGAGCTTGAAGACTAATGGCTGACGACAAACAGTTCAGTTGCTGCGGGGACACACAGACGAAAGGGACACAACTCTTGTGAACCAGTCTGACACGACAAGACGTGACAGCCTCAGAATATTTCATCATGGACCTTAGGTGCTTGAGTTGGGTGTCGACTGATAAAAAAACAAAACAAAAAATGAAATGAAAGATATGTGTTACAACTGGCACTCTCTGGTTGGAAAATGGGTGACGGATTTTTTTTTTCGTGTCGGTTGGGACTCCAGCAGGACAATATTCAAGATCTGGGCTGGCCTCTTTGCTCTCCCACTTAGGTGACGGCAGCACCATATCCTGTACGAGTTTTTGTTCTGTGTTCTTGTGATAGTGCCAGACTTGAATTTTAAGACCTGCCAACCAGCTATCATGGCTTCTGGGGTGTTGTGTTCCAAGCGCGGGGGATTTAAAACAGACTCGAGATATACGTTTGACTGTTTGACAATCAAACTGTGATACTGCCAATGCCCCGCATATTAGCCGAAAATGCGTACCTCAAGAATCGGATGGAAACGTACCCTGGTTTAAAAACTACAGAGCTGCAGCAAAAGCTAGAGCAGCGTCTGATTGGTTGTTACTGTACATGGAACTTTCAACCGTGATACAGGTGTGACGGCGAATGGGTTTTCCTAGATTTGTTTAGCTGTAGTCAGATGAAATTTGCCATCTGTCATTTTAACCTTTTAAATGTGTTTTTACATTTAGCTGTCACGTGTCGCTCTTGGATTCAGACCGGAATTCTATGCATATTTTTAACACCATTTTTACCCAAGCATAACATCAAAATAAAAAGTAAAATTACTTAAAATGGCTGCTTTCTGTTCACAGTAAATGTGACAATATACAGAATCGGTCATTTCTAATATTAATTAATTTTTCAGAAAAAAAATAATAATATGTAAGCTATTTATAACAAAACCCTAAATGAACTGAACACCATTACAAAAAAAAAAATAACCTGAAATTTGAAACTTACAACTATCTGACTATAAAGATGCATAGTATAAGCCAAACAGGCAATTCAAAACTGTTGCAAAATTAACCTTACTCACTGAGCCTAGGCGCTCCGCCCTGCTCGAGACCCCCCGCGACATTTCACTATGGTCCGTCAACATAGCCACACTCGCTGATTACCGCTAGTCTGTTTTAGCCCTTTTCCCACCAATGTAGCCCTTTCGCGTTATACTGACATGTAACATTTATGGTCTCAGAATAACGGGGATATAAAGAACAACGGAAATCTGGATATGATCTCTAAAAGTTTTAACAAATAACAGAGTTATCGTGAATATTCGAAGGGTCATATTTGCAGAGTTGGTGGAATAAATTACATGTAGGCCTAAGTATTGCGATATTCGAGATCAGAATTATTTATTGTCAACATGGCAAATAGCTTTAAAGACAACTATCTTTATGTTAGATATGTTATATAAAGTGTACATGTATGTGGCAATCTTGAAAGTAATAAATTTGTAAATTCAAATACTACAAAACGTTATTAAAGGCATAATATCACAGTTGGTTGGACCTGAAAATACATGCATTTGTTTTGACTACACAAGTACTTTATACAACCAGTTACCTATTCCACATGTCTCACTAGTTAACGACTCGCTCATAATTCCGTCAGTGTTCGCGAAAGATTGCTTTGACTGTGTTAAGTAAATGCATTTTTTTTGGGACTACACAAAAAATTATCTCCACATTTATCAGTTTATGGCATGATTTGCCGATTGAACTATGACCTCAACAAGTAGATCTCTACCGCAAGATATGGTTCCAAGCGCTTGTATTATTAATATCTTCCCATAACTTGTCGTAATAATGCTATGCCATCGTATGAATATTTCTGTATCACAGTAATCGTTAATCCGCTGGAGTAGACACATAGATAGCGAGTAGTGATGCACGAGACAGCTACCAAGTTGACGGACCAACGCGTGGCCGCCGGTGTGTTGTTTAAAAGTGACGTCACGATGCCAGGTCAACGCGCTAGTTTGAGTGACAGCTGCGTATGGTTAATTACGTGTGTACGGCAAGGTACATTTACCCAGAACCTTTAAGGGGAGGTAATTATCTTTAGTAAGGGAAGTAACTTGTTAATTACAAAGTTATTGTCACATTTTAAATGTAAAAGCTTCTTAAATGTTCATATGATAACAAAATAATATATTGAATTTTCTTGAACTAATACATAGTTCATAGATACTATTGACAATAAATAATACAATATTTAATTATGTGAATAAATTTGAATAATCAAAATAATTGTTTAAAACAGGGTTTCTCCGAACGTGCAATCCTGCGTCCCATACGCAAAAATTGCAAGTTTGGACGCACTTTAATAATAAAAAAGTATATCAACATGCATCCCCGGGACTCTCAAAAATTGAAACCTAAGTGGAACCCTTGTTTAAAACAAATGTTCACTAGACAATATATATCAAAATAATAACAGTTGTGATTCAAATTTTAATGGAGAAATACTGCCAAGCAAAAACATCAGAATTTATCCATGTGTCCCAAATCTTGGAATCCATAATGCATTTCTTGTCATTTATTATATATAACTGTGGCTAGTGGGTCTTATTGTGGATTACCAAATATATTGAACCTTAGGGTTAAATGTTTTAAATATTTGCATGTAAATTGACTCTGCTTAGCTTGTAGGTTTTGATTACTAAACTTGCGAATAGTGAAAGTAGGAACAAGTTACTAAAGTTTACAAACTTTGAACTTCACATAGATTCTTGCAGTACCTGTCTTTGACTGCAGTCTGAAGCCAAATTCGTTAGAAGAATGATTCCTTTTGTATTGCTGGCGAGATGAAGCAAAATCACAAACATTTGAATTACCCTGATGAAAGATGATGGAGCGGGTTTACTATCATAATTCTTTGAGTTAATCTCATGTTACGTGAACGAAGTTGTCAAGATATTTTCAGTCTTAAATGCTTCAATTTATATTGTCTCACTCACATTATTATACATATACTTATATATATAAATATATATATACATATATAAATATTATTATTATTACGCTCAGATGTGTATTTAGTTCTACCATGTGTATAGTGTGTCGCGAAACTGGCCCAAATGCACTTTATGTGTTAACACTCAACTGTCCGTCTTTTAATGTCATTTTCTGTATGCCTGTAAATACTGACATCTCAAGACTTGAAGGTTTTTCTCTGTCACACGATCGATTCGATTCATCCATGCATATTGTCATCGCCATGTAATTTTTATTATTATTAAATTGTTTTCTATTTTTTTTCTATCCATCTTAATTTATTTGCATTCATGTTTATTCACATGGTTGTTTTATAGTACATGAAAACAAGTTATATTTCAGTCCATTGTATATCAACAAATTTGAGTGCTTGCTCTTTGTGCAACAAGCAGGAGGTTTGTGCAAGTTGGATGTGTGTTAACTTGCACAACTTATTTCCTGATGAGATCTCATTATGTGCTTGTGTATGTGACTGAGATGGCATTCAGAGACCATATATTATATATACATATATATATCTTGTTATTTGGGGTATCCTATAGTATTAAATTAGTTATATATAGCTGAGTATGGCATACTGGTATTCCAAATCGTTTCACTTGTGTTATGTACCAAATGATTAAATTAGGTGCTCTTATCTTGCATGTTTTGCTCCTCTTGTCAAATTCGGAGGTGCTTTTTTTTTGTTTTATTTAATTTTTTTTCTTTCTTTCTCTCAAAGCTACGCGGTATTTGTGTTCATGTTTACCTAAACCCCCAATCTCCCCCCCCCCCCAATCTCCTCCCCCTCCCTCTCCCCCATCAAGTATGTATGGGAAGTGTGTTGTTTTCGGGGGGTTGTTTTTTCTCTCTCAATAGGTTGTTGTAGATGGTGTCTCTGGGACCAAGGAAATAATAAATTGAATCAACAATGTTAAACTTATAACTTATTCAGGATACCAGAAGAGATTTTCAACAATTAATTATTTTTGTTTCATTTTTAAAAAATTAAAATGTAATCCATAGTAATATTTATATACGGTATGTCTTGTTTTCACATTTTTTAATTTTGTATTTACTTCCAAGATTATTTTTCTCAGAAATGACCTTGAAATAGTGTTGTGATTGTTCTGCCTCCCAAGTAAAGAATTTCTGAGTTGTGCAATTATATTAATGGAATCCATTGCACAGTTTATTAGATATCTTTATGGGTATTTAGAGTGATATTGTCAATTCAGTCTGCTATTGAAACTCAAATAATTTATTTATAAGTTGTATTTTGTTTCAATAGGTCTGTATACATTGCTAAAATAAATGAAGACAATATTATTATTTATTTCAGATTGTTAGGCAATTTACTACATATAGGTAACCTCACTTTGCATATGAATGTTTTATGGGCTTAGACTTACGTTCTTCTGATCTCTCACCTCGTTAACTTGCTCAACATATGATATCTCGTCACGGAAGGTTGTTCAGAGTTATCCCCCTTCCTGTTTTTTCCTCTTCTCTTCTCATGATGGCAATTTCTTGAGGTATCTGATTTCTTATGTAGCTCTGGTCTCCATGAGGTCCGGTAACAATAATTAAAAGTATTTATTTACAATAAGGTGAACTGATGTTATGGGCTTGGAATGATTTTGGTGTTATCTATGTTGAGAATTTTGAGTGTTGTGATCTACAGGATGTACTGTATCAAAATCAATGGATGATAGAGTGAAACGTTGACAGTTTATTATCTTCAGTGGCCCTAGTCAGTGTTGGTCAGTTTTTGCGAAAGCAGTCATTGTTTTACGATCCCATTTCTCCATGTCTTCAAATAACTTATTGCTAGCTGTCAATCTTTAAGTTAGTGATGGCACCTGTCGACCAATCAAAATACAGCTATTCCTAGTTGGGTTTGAATACTTCCCATGCTAGAAATGTACGACAAACATATCTTAACAAAGTGGTCATAACAACAGTGCTCATAACAGATAAGAACATTCTATTCAGGGATAAATAATGAATGTACATGGCAGAAATGCCATCCAGTACGTTAAGCGGAGTCCAAGTTATCATCTCTGCGCATGCCAGACAAAGCTTGATGAACATTTCAAGCGGGCTTGGTTTCGTGATAGGTCTCATCTCAAATAGGTGAAAGATTCCCGCAGCGACATTAACCTCCGTAATCACTCATCTTGAAGAGAAACAGTAATTTTTCAGCTAAATGTACATGTACTAGTATATTCACAGACTTAAAAACTTTTGAGATGGCCCCTAGCCTTCCTTGCTAGTCCTTGTAAAAAAAAAAGAAACCAAACAGTCAATATGTGTGAAGCATAAATCAATGGCGTCTTCATGTTTTTACCAGATGAGAATATTTGTTTATAGGATTGAATTCATGGATATAGTATTTACATTATTATATAGCATTACTCATCCGTTATCCAGGTATTGTTTACCATATAAAATGCTTGTATAAAAGTCTTAGACAAAAGGCGACCATCTCAAAAGCTTTCATTTCATAATGCAGAGGTTATTGAGGTAGTGTGCAATCCTTTTGGGATGGTCTCCTATAATTTTATATGAATATGTAGTTAGAATGAGGTTGTGCACTTTGGCATATTGGGTCAATATGTTTTTCACTATATAGTATACGATTCATCATGTCGGATATGATTGCTAGAGGCTGTGTTAATTTATTATACCCTTTTCATGTTGTGGCTGAGGTTTTCGCTACAGTAAATGTACATAGAAAGTTAATTATACGTGATACCGTAAATAAAATACATCTTTAAAAAATGCAATCGTATATCATTGCTAAGAAATTCTACAGTATTCTATAACAATACACTTTATCAAAATCTACAACATAAAAAACAACAACATATTTTTATAACATAATGATGTATCTTTAATTGAAAATGATTTAGAATTGTTTTAATGCATCGTTTGAACATATGATACCGGTATTGGAATTTGGTAGCGTTTGAATCTACACGTACATGCATATTATTTAGTATGAAGAATGGTTCAACATTTCAATTGTAATGTGTTTGGAAGATGGTAACAATACTAAAATCAGTTTTCCATCATCATTTCTTATTTAGTTTGATCTGGAAATCATATATGTAGCGATATAATGTTGAATTTTATTTGTTTTAATTTTTCGCAGCAACCTGTTAATTACGCATTATCTTCACTTCAGGTCTATGTTTCTATTTTTATTATAATTAAATCTGACATTAATATTATAATGATTTATGCTTCTGATCCACCTTACAGTTCAGCTTAACATCCAACTGGTGGCTTTCATGGCTACTATGTATATATAATATGCCCAAGCAATTTCCAATATGGACAGATTTGGGGTTGTATGTTTTTGGTCATCTAGGTGATGTTGTTTGATGTATAATTTGTGTTGGGCCGTAGTTATTTGATTCCATGGAATCGAAAATAAAATTAAGATATATAATATTAAAATAATAATAATTGGGGATTATGAATGGTCGGTTGACAAAAACATAAATAATTGTTAAAAACAGCGGAATACATAAATTGTTCAGATTTGAATCCAAATTATTTTCAAATTACTTCTTGTCCATAGTAGTAATTGTTATTAATTCGACTTTAGTAATGTATATTTACCAGTGACAAATCAAACAGTTTTAACTGTGTAAGTCTGCTGGTACTACAGGTGGATATTTACATCTTCTTCATGTTCTTCATGTTCAATGATTATTTATATTACTTATTTTTTAGTCATTTATTATCATGATTTCCCAAAAATTGGGGGGGATATAATATAAATGGGGGGCAAATGAGTCAGAAGATCTGTAAACCAATCAAATAACTATGACCTTACTGTAATATGAAATTAATTTGGCTTGCCAAAGCATTTCGATAGATTATACCTCTACATCAAGCTGATCACTCAAAACTCAGTGAGATGGCAGTGAGCATGACAACCAAAGAGAGAAATCTTTATCTTTCAAATTGGTGTTCTCTAGGTATTTTGTCTGATATTTCATCTTTTCTTTAAGAGTATAGCACAATTTGATTGCTACATTACTACATTTTCTAATACTAATTTTGCCAGTTCATACGATAAGCGATTTATTAATTTTGTAAATATATCACAAGAGAAAGGTTAGAAATTGGGGACTGTCAAAAGTTTGAGAATTGTTTCCACTTTCATCATATGTTGAAAGCTTACCTAAATACTCTTCAAAAGGTTTCAGCATTTTACTGGTATAGATGCGTTACTTTTGCATCAGGGAAATGCATGTGCTGTCGTTGGAAATATGACTTATTCTTTTTTGATACAGTCCCTGTACTTGTTACTACTAGTCCTTGATGTGCAATATTCATATGAAGAGGATTCACCAACATTTGTCATTTCAAGTTTTGTACTAAGTTTATTTATTTATTTTTATTTATTTATTTATTTGCCAATCTATAGTTATCTATAGAATCTCAGAATATATATATATATATAGTTGATTAATGAGTATGGATGTCTTAATTTTGTTGTTTATAATCAAAATGCTTGTACAGTATTTTCATCGATAAGATTTTAAAAGTTAGTACTTGTTTTAGTTTATTCATCATTGGTGGAATGAGAAAAAGATGGTACCATGTGCGTCATGTTTCAGAAGTCATTTTGTTTTTCTTATATCTGCCAAAATTAATCAGCACATGTTTAGATTTACCTCACAAAGTTTTCATATGGTTACTGAATTGCAGGACTATGGATAACCTTCGTACTCCTGAATGTCGCAAACTGCTCAATATTTTTCGTAAGTGTTATTTCTGCTCGTTGATTATTTTTTAAATCGTAAAATGACTTTTGATGTATGAAATACAATGGAAGATCCTCCTTTTCAAAATTAATCCCCCTGACCGTTTAATGCAGATATTTACTTGCTAGTCATGTTATTAACGTAAGCCATACACTTGTGATATATTTGATTGCAAATGCAAGAAGCATACCCAAAGACAAGGAGCATAACAACTAAAGAACTATATGATGACATTCTTTTACTATACAGCATCTGAGCATTTTGTGAGTGAATGGATGTGTATGTATTGGAGAAAGTTACGTGCAAACAAATTTTTCATGTATGTTGTCTCGAGGGCAGATAACTCAATGTCAATTGGTGTCTGACTTGTCACCATGTTTTCATTACCCTTCCCCCCCCCATTCCCCCTTCCCCTTTCCCACACCCCCGATGCCCCACTCTCATGAACTACAAACAAAACTGGTATTTCCTATCCACAAGACCATGCTTCGGGTCAGCCCGCCCATGCTTCGGGTCAGCCCGTATTCACTTCACCAGTATACGTGAACAGAGTGGTGAGCTCCTTGGCGACTGTATCTACGGCAGAGTATGTGAACTTCCTGTGTAATATATATATACCAAGTATAGGGATGCTACCCTTACAGTGATGTTTGAGATCTTTGTTTCTGTGTAGCAGTTACCAAGTGACATGTCACTCTCCGATGTGTCACTCTCCGATGTGTCACTCTCCGATGTGTCACTCTCTCTACGGTCTCTACTGTTATGTTGATTATCTGTACATGTGAAATAAACTAGAGGTAAGTCAAGCAAATGTTCCCACGACTCTGTTGTCTGTTCCGCTTCCTGTGCTTCAACTGATGCCCAAGTGACAAGTCAACAAGATGCCACCAGCCGGATAGAACAAATATATACAGTCGGCTAGAACCAGGCATGGCAACAGATTAATGTGGTTTCAGCATAAAACAAGTCTGGGGTATGCGGTCGTTGAGCGATAGATTGACCCCTGGATCACAAATAAATCGGGATCTACAAGAAACTGTCATGCATTTAGAACACATGCAGTTAGCTAGAACACTAATTCTGCTGGTGCTGCACATACACATACACACACGCACATGAACAGCCATCTCATGTGGCCAAATTACGTGATTCACAAAAGCAATTGGAGATTACTTGTGTACCAAGCTTTATCTGTGGAATTTGAGAAGAAGCTACTGGAACACTGAGAGTATTGTCATCAATATGATGGAGATGGTGACATTGTAATAATTGATGACAGAAAGTATCCATATGATGATATTGTAAGACATTTATCAATGGAAAGCATTCAAAATAATGACATTGCATCGTAAGAAGACTGATTGATGACTTCTACCACAATAGAAATAGGTTCATCTTGACACTTCAACAGAAAATTGGTCGTAGTATAATATATAACGTACTCATTGGGACCAGCTATTTTTGTCCGTTATACGTATATATTGTAATTCGTATTGGCAGGACCGGGACTTCAGATTCAGTATGTTTTTATAGGCGAATATCCGGTTTATGCGAGGTCGGGTACTGGCTAAAACAGCGAAAATTGGATGAAACGGTAACAATATATTAATTAATTGGCATGTTTCCTGTTCTATTACATCGTACTTATTGTTTATTTAACCTAGAGATTCTAGAGAAGTGGGAGTAAACCCTTTAAGGAGGCTGGCCCTAGTTTCTACCAAAAGTTCCAACACAACGATTTTCCTGAAATGTTAATATGTTGTGCGTTGTTCAAATACGAATCCAATGATTAAAGGCATAATATCACGGTTGATAGACCTGGATAATGGACAAACGAATTTCGATCTGAGACCAATTGCGCTTGATTTATCCACCCACAAGTTGTTATTTAGTGATGTACTTGATCCCCAACACTCGATAGTTAC
>JAVCKZ010107395.1:0-10510 GCA_034780755.1 Lepetodrilus elevatus
TTTGGTTAGGTCAAATGAAATTAGAAAATGGAGTTTTTTTGTTTTTCATTCCATGATGTATTTACCGAGATAATCTACGAAATAGGGGGGTCAATGCATTTCATGCCAAACTATAGTAGTAGATGTCGTTGTGTGGAGATATATAATATCTGATATTAATGTGTGTAACATGACCTTATCTCGTAGGTCTACTGCCGCGTGCGACCCCTGGATGACCCCGACGAGCGTCTGTGTGTCAAGGTGCTCAGCGACAAGGTGGTGGAGCTGGTGCCACCCGAGGTATGAACGTCATGTGACCCGTGTCTGTCAGAATGGTTACTTCTATTTCCATGCCTCAAAGCGTTCCAAACTTCTCATCTTTTATACCTTAGTAGTACTAGTAGTACCTGAGACAGCTTTGCATCATTTGAGAATGTTACTTGCCACAGCTACAATATTTCAGTCGTGCACATATTAGTAAAAAATTCAAATACACAGTAGACCTCGCATAATCCGGACACACGCCTATAACGTACTGAATCTGAAGTCCTGGTGCCATCTAACGCTAATTACGTCATATGCGTATTACAAAAATAGCTGGTCCCAATGAGTACGTTATATGCAAGGTCAACCTATGAGAAACAAGAGCTTCTGTATGATGTGCAAAATGCTAATGTAAATGGTAATGATTAGAATTGTTTCACGCACACTATTTAGTGGTGTATCATGTAATTCATATATTTTGAATTCATCAGAGGTCTATAGCTAGTATTTAGCTGATGCTGTAGGTGGATAAAATACCCACACAAATTGCTGTGATCTGCTTCAAAGATAAGATCACTGCGTTCTAAATATGTAACACAATATCCTAATTACTGATCAGTGATAAAATACTAATGTGAGCATTTATATTGCGTCACATTCATACACTAAAGCATTCTCAACGTGCTGCATTATCACCCCAGTCAATGGATCAGTGTTCTCTTCATCTGTTTTCATTCTCAACTCACTGAGGAACATACAACTCAAGTTGTCGCTCAAGGCACTAGAAGGTTATACCAGTCATTCCTTTATTCAGTATTCAACATAATTCTCTCCCTTGTTCTTGTTGCAGTCAAACTTCTATGCATCAACATTGCCACGCTAATCAAAATAATTCTCAGAAAGAGGAAGACATAACATTATTAACACTCACAATAGACAATATATCGCTCTCATCTGTAAAAACGTAATAATGTTAAAACAGAAATAAATCTTGCTATAATCAAAGAGTATTGTCTAACAGTCACGTATACGTTCCAGTACCACACATGGCGCCGACAAGCTGAGATACCCGCTGTAAGTGGACGTCAGTTGTGGAAGTTTGGTGTTGGCTTCTGTTTAGTTTAGTTTAGCTTGCTTCAGTACTTGTCCATAGCATGTTGCCGTAACCGTACAAAGGCTTACTGACGGAAGAAATACTACATGATATCAATAACAACCTTGTGATTAAAGTAAAGACGGTCTGCAGCATGCTATGGATCTGCGAATACATTAAATTGTTCTATTTTCTTTCTGGCTTGTTGATTATTTCCTTACATTCTGAATTTGTCTTGTGCATGCATCATGTTTGTTTAAATGTTCTTCTGTTTTCTGCCTTTGTAGACAGCAGTTAATAGGAATGGCCAAGTGAAGGAGGTAGGGCTTTGTCCTCGCAAATCACATCTCTCATCACGTCTCACAACGTCTCTCATCTTGTCATCACGTCTCACAACGTCTCTCATCTCTTCATCACGTCTCTCGTCTCGTCATCACGTCTCGTCTCGTCATTACATTATCTCATCACGTCTCTATTCACATCCATCGCAAATGGGTGAAAGATTCCCGCAGCGACGTTAAACTCCATATTCACTCACTCACTCACTCTATTCACATCTCTCATCATGTTTCTAGTCACATATCTCATCATGTCTCTTATCTCATCTGTCGCAAATGGGTTAAAGATTCCCGCAGTGATGTTAAACTCCTTATTCACTCACTCATTTATCTCATCTCATAATCACATCTCTCATTTTGTCATCACATATCTTATCACATCACATCACCATCACATACAAACCATCACAACGTGTCATCACATAATGCCATCACATATCTCACCACATGCTTGTTCTAGGCCATCTTGTCACTGTTTCACTCACATCTACCTCGTATTTATTTACATTTACCCCCACGGAAATCTTATGAGTAATCAGCATGTTTGTAGATCATATATATTTGTTTGTAGTTATTCTGGTTATTCTTCGATAGTAAACAAACATATTACACTGTTTTTAGTATTCTATGGAACTTTCTTATTGCATGTACTATGTCCTTAACTGTTAGTTGCCTATGGGTGAGATATTCCTGCCGCGACTTAAAACATTAATTCAATAAATCAAAAAACTGTTAGTAGTTATTGTTGCATGTTAATAATGACACAATTGAGCTTGTTTCAACATTATGTATTTATTGTTCATGTTCATACATTTTTCATTATCATAATTTGGGTTTACTTAATTTTATCCAATTGTAATCATCTTCATCCATAAATTCACATTCATTATAATTATTATCTATTCACAACTGATTGTAATCAAAGTAAAGTACGTTCACATTTTTTACTGCATGTGAAGCTGGTTTGATGCTTTTCAGATCGAGTACACGTTCCACCACATCTTTGACGAGTACACGTCGCAGAAAGCCATATTTGATTACTCGTCTCTGCCGCTGGTGGACGACCTGATCACGGGGAAGAATGGTGAGTGACCGCTGTCCAGGTGTACGCTTGACCCCAGGGCAGTCACTTACAATAAAGTTATATAATTAAGACTGAGAGATCTTCATTCAAGGATTGCATTGTAGTTCCGCCAAGTTCCCACTCAAACAATTCCGATTACTAGTATATGTTTGGTTTCTTAATTCTTGAGAAGTTTTAGGTGTGAAGCTTCCTTGATTAGATCGTAGTGCAGTGTTAGCCTGTTCATCTTTTTGTCTAAGTTTGACCAGTCATTGTTCGAAGTAGTTACTTTTCCCATGCTCTGGTGGCTAGGGAATCCCAGCTGGTGATGCACTGAAGTATTCCTGTCTACAGTGGGGGTGTCCCGTCTACAGTGGGGGTGTCCCTGTCTACGGTGGGGGTGTCCCTGTCTACGGTTGGTTGTCCCTGTCGACGGTGGGGTGTCACTGTCTACAGTGGGGGTGTCCCAGTCTTCAGTGGGGGTGTCCCAGTCTACAGTGGGGGTGTCCCAGCCTTGGTGGGGGTGTCCCAGTCTTCTGGTCATGTTCACAAGTGTGGCTGCCTATAGATACTGACGAGTACATAATATATTTCATAACAATGGTTTTGTTTGCCTGTTGCCCAGGTCTGCTGTTCACATACGGTGTCACATCGTCTGGCAAGACTCACACGATGACAGGAACTCCCCAGGACCAGGGCATCTTGCCACGGTGTCTAGACGTCCTGTTTAACAGCATCGAGGGATACCAGACCAAGAAATACGTAAGCACGCGTCTATGTGACTGAGGGGAAATAGTTGCAGCAGTGGAATATGAGCAACTTGTTCAGCGACCGTAAATAACTAATACTAATATCATATTTTGAGGCTTTATTACACAGAAGGGAATTCTTTTCGCATCACCGAGGTCACACACACACACACACATACACATGATTAAAAACAAGAGACAGAACGCTGCACTTGAAACACTAAAATGCAGATGTTTTAACATGTATGTTTGATTATGTTCATGTTCATGAGATGTCTGTGATCTGTGCAGATGTTCCGTCCAGACAAGATGAACGGCTTTGAGGTTTGCTCCGAGGCTGACGTCATGCTGGAGAGACAGAAGCGAGAGATCCTGCCCGGTTTGACCACGCCTAAAACCCCTGGCAACCCCCGACACGCGTGAGATACACCCCCTTTTAACTAGACAGGAGATACACTCCCTGTACATAACTAGACGTGAGATACGCTCCCTGTACACATCTACTGTAGTTTGTAACTAGATACACAGGAGACAGTAGTATTGACTTAGTGAGCTCTCAAAATAATATTTTCATTGGATTCAGTCGTTAACCTATGTGCTGAGAATATTCCAAGACAACACACACGAAAAGTTTGTGATTAAAAATATTTTATTACTTTGCCATGCCAAAAAGAAACAAATTGTATTTACTTTTTTCCCAGAATCACAGCACTTCATTATCTACTTTTCAGTGACAAGATTGTGTTTGGATCCAACAGCGGGCGGAACCGTGACCATACGACTGTGGAAAACGTGGAGAAGGACAACTGCTACGCCGTGTTCGTGTCCTACGTCGAGATCTACAACAACTTTGTGTACGACTTGCTGGAGGAACTGCCCTACGACCCAATCACAGGCTACAAGTGAGTCTTTCTGACAATCGCAGGCTATAAGTGAGTCTTTATGACAATCGCAGGCTACAAGTGAGTCTTTATGACAATCGCAGGCTACAAGTGAGTCTTTCTGGGTATCCATTGATCGGTCTCTACTTGACAATTGATAAGCAATATCTAGCGCTTCCATGGACACATGTCGTCAGTAAGCTGACCGTACTGTAGAGAATATTGCTGTGTTTGCAGGCCGCCGCAGTCTAAGATCCTGCGTACAGACGTGTCGGAGAACATGTACGTACACAACTGTGTGGAGGTGGAGGTCAAGAGTCCTGAAGACGCCTTCGAAGTCTTGTACAAAGGTGAGTGCCGCCTGGCGTTACTTGACCTGGCTACTGGAGTCGGAGGAACCGTCTAGCTACGGGAGCAAGTGTGGAGTTGGGCTGTTGATCAATGTCAATGTCTGTTGTCTGTGTGCAGGTCAGAAGAGAAGGAAGGTGGCGCACACGGCGCTGAACGCAGAGTCCAGTCGGAGTCACAGCGTCTTCAACATCAGACTGGTGCAGGCGCCCGTTGACCCGCGGTCTGGCGACGTCCTTCAGGTATGTGTCCTCAGAGATATGTCCTCGCCCATTCATGTAGATATATCCTCACCCATTCATTCATTATATATGTCCTCGCCCATTCATTCATGTGGATATGTCCTCACCCATTCATTCATGTAGAGTTGTCCTCACCCATTCATTCATGTAGAGTTGTCCTCACCCATTTATGTAGATGTCCTCAGACTCCTCACACATCCACATTAGGAGATAAATGTGTAATCAACACGTAGACATGTCCCCCATCATTCACATCAGACCATAATATTGTTTCAATGACTGAGCTGTCTGACAGATATGTCTGTGACACTTGTTTCAGTTGCTGTCAACTCTTATCTGTTTCAGCAGTTATTGTCATCGTCTATGGGTGAAACATTCCTGCTGCGATGTAAAGCATTAATTCATTCAGTGAATGTCGGCTATATCTGTCTGTGACACTTGTTTCAGTGGCTGTCAGCTATATCTGTCTGTGACACTTGTTTCAGTGGCTGTCAGCTATATCTGTCTGTGACACTTGTTTCAGTGGCTGTCGGCTATATCTGTCTGTGACACTTGTTTCAGTGAATGTCGGCTATATCTGTCTGTGACACTTGTATCAATGGCTGTCAGCTATATCTGTCTGTGACACTTGTTTCAATGGCTGTCAGCTATATCTGTCTGTGACACTTGTTTCAGGACATGGAGTATGTGGTGGTCAGTCAGCTGTCCCTGGTGGATCTGGCGGGCAGCGAGAGGACGAACCGCACCAAGAACTCTGGCGAGCGACTCAAGGAGGCCGGTAAGTTCTGCCACTCTGCACTGAGACATGGACTGATAGTAATCTAATATCTTCAATGTGAGGGTGACCTCCGACCTTCAATTCCTCCGTCGTCGCCTATGGGTGAGATATTACCGCCGTGACGTTAAACATTAATTCAATCAATCAATTCAATTCCTCCTGCAGTTGGAGGTCTACTGAGGTAATCTAGGATAATGTTTGTGTGCAAAATTGAATTTGTTATACTTCTTACTTGCAGGTAACATAAACCAAACTTTGATGGTGCTAAGAAGTTGCATTGAAGCCTTGCGAGAAAATCAAAACAGTGGAATGAGCACAAAGGTTTGTATACATCGTGTATGTGATACTGTGATAAAAAATACCAGCATAGCTTGGTACAATCAAAATGGTTGAAAAAGATTACGGATTATACTGGTGAAAGTAAAATGTCACTGATACAATGATTTGACCTTCCTCTTTTGCAGTTGGTTCCCTACAGGGATTCCAAAGTGACACATCTGTTCAAGAACTACTTCGATGGCGAGGGCAAAGTTCGCATGATCGTCTGTATCAACCCGAAGGCTGAAGAGTACGATGAAACGATCGTGAGTATTGACGCGTCCCAACAACTGTGTTTCCTATTACTAGTACTCTGCCACTTAGTGTTAGGTGCATGCATTTCTCACGTGTGCATTGGCCGATCTTGCAGATTTCTTGAATGATTTGTTAGTTCAAAAACATTAAACACTGAACTCTGCTACAATCTTTGACAACGGAATGGTCAGATGTATTTATCTAAATCTGAGCGAATCTGTTCCAGCACGTGATGAAGTTTGCCGAGATGACACAGGAAGTGATGGTAACACGGCAACAAGTCGTCCCATTCAGTGAACGCAACCAGCGACTGAGGGAACAGCTGGCCGAGGCAACTAAAAGTCAGTTCATGTTTCATTTGTTAATTGTGCTCAAAATCTAAAGTGATTACTTAATTTTGAACATTTTACCTAAAATACCTTTCCTGAAATCTAAAGCTAGGGTTAACATCATTTTTGTTTTGTACATATTTTCTATCAAATATTTTCAAATTGTAATTCAAAATAGACTTCATATTTGTTTTGCATCATTTTGACCATTTCCAATATTCATGCTTCGCAATATTCATGGTACATCATGGTAACGATTCGTGGATTTCCGGGCTACTGTATCTAAACCTCATAATTAATGTTTGTATTTGTTACACTTCAGAGGAGGACCACCCCCCAGTGCCTGGCCTAGACTACAGCCTGGGTCCTACCTTCCCCGCCCTGGAGGTGAGGCTCATAACACCAGGATATGTAGCATCACTTTATGTTAATATTTGTACTCTTGTTCAAATAATAATAATACAGGCTACTTATTATTCACTAAATCCACTTCATCAGGCATGCTCAAAGTGCCACATTATTATTCTTAGTACCCATCCTCCGCTGGGTGAACAGAGACATTTTCTAACTAATTCACTACAAGTTTTTCATGCTGTCTAAGTGATGTTGTGATGTGATCAATGTTGTAATGTCTGTTAAGTTGCTCCACGCCGGTGACGAGTCGACGCTGTTCACACTGGACTGTTTCCTGGAGGAGAGGTACAAGCGACGTCACACCCTCATCCTGGACCTGACACGCCGCGGTGAGTCTTTGTCCATGATGATGCTATTATAATTACTATCATGTTGATTTGTGTAAAGATATCTAAAGTAAGTGTGTAATATCTAGCTGTGTGCAGAGGTGCATTTGTCTACAGTGCTGTGTATTTGTGTGTACAGAGGACGAGTTCCGGTCGGGTCTGGTGGAGATGGAGCGTGACTACACGGAGATGCAGACGCGGCTGGAGGAAATGGAGTCGGCCGTGTCCAGGAAGGACCGCGAGATACAGAAGCTGGAGAACAAGAACCGGCAGCTGGACAAGCGGAACAACGACCTGGGCCGCAAGAACCAGGACCTGGAGCGAGAGTCACAGACACTGGGGCTGAAGGTGAGGACGGTAGAGACTGGTGTGTCTGGAACACGTGGTTTGATTCAGTGGCTGTGTAGCTTCTGTCAGTTTGACATTCGGTGGTAATGCTGTACTATTGGTCCACAGCTGCAGGACAAGAACTGGAAGATCCAGGTGGAGAAGACGGAGAAGGAGAAGATGAAGAGTGACTTCAGGAACCGCCTGGAGATGCACAGCCATCAGTGGGAGAAGAACCTGGTATGTACTGTAGTGTCGCCCATCTCATGTATCTGGTGTCACCCATCTGTAGTGTCGCCCATCTCATGTATCTGTAGTGTCGCCCATCTGTAGTGTTGCCCATCTCATGTATCTGTAGTGTCACCCATCTCATGTATCTGGTGTCGCCCATCTGTAGTGTCGCCCATCTGTAGTGTCGCCCATCTCTTGTATCTGTAGTGTCGCCCATCTCATGTATCTGTAGTGTTGCCCATCTCATATCTGGTGTCACCCATCTGTAGTGTCGCCCATCTCATGTACAGTACCTGTAGTGTCACCCATCACCTACAAAGCAACATGTATGTTATTTGTGTCCAAGCTACAACAGTATGCGGATGACCATATGAGATGTAGTGACGCCTGTGTAACGTCTGTATTTGCTGTTCACAGGAGAAGGAGAAGCGCAAGGTTGCGGTGCAGGCGGGGGTGGAGATCCAGGAGCGTGACCGCAAGCTGAAGATGCTGGAGAACATCGTGAACCAGAACAAGCCCGCCGTGACTCCGCGCCGCCCCGCGCCCAAACCTCGGACGTACACCACGCCTGGCTACGTGACACCGGCGCGGTCCGAGACAGACGTGTCGCGAGTGGGCGTGGGCGGGACCGGGCGTATGACTCGTGCTCAGACAGCCTCGGGTGTGTCATCGGCCCGATCCTTGTACAACCTGAACCAGGTCAACTCCACCAAACCCGTGAGTGCAACCCCCGACAACTTAATCTACTCAACTGTCCGTTATGTACTGAAAGGAATAATTTAGAGGAATGCATATACAGCCCAATAGCTTGGATGAACATTTCTGTCAGTATATATGTATTGGGGATAGATCTATTATTCTGTGGGTTGTTTCGTCGCAAATAGGTGAAAGATTCCCACAGTGACGTTAACTCCATATTCACTCACTGTGGGTTGTTTATTTCCAATGTTACTTCTGTGTTTTAGCGACCCCCACCTTACAACACTCGCAACCACCGGAGATCCAAGTCGTCCTGTGCCGAAGTCTGGCTGGACCACAAACCCCACGCCGACGTGGAAATGGGTATGGAAGTTTTTGAATATTTCCTGTCGACTTGCTTTCTTGCACCATTCTGTCTATTGATGAGAAATACATATCACAAGGCACAAACTAAGCTACTTGTAGATTTTTACATAATGTTTGATATAACAAACTATATTTCTTGAGGTAGATGTTTTGGGACCAACATCGAATATGCTATCATAGATATAATGTGCGTGTGGCCTGTGAAAGTTGTACTCGTTACTCACTAGCAGTCATTGGAATAACGCAGGGTGCATGGGTCAGCTGTTTGTAGTAGTTGTGGTATGTCGTTGCAAAGGTGTGAAATATTCCAGACATAAGTAAACGAGAGAAAAAAAACACGGACTCCATAATATATCTCTCCAGGGTGTGCACTCCCAACTATAACATATGTCTGTTGTTTTCTCTTATAACCTGTGTTTGGTTTCTGCCTATATCTCCAGGTTCTTTTCTGAACGGTAAGACACATTTAGGATACAAGATAACCAAGCAGGTCTTACTTCCGAGATTACTAAAATTTTCTGAGTACGTTTCTGTGCTCAACTCAGAATTGTGTTCATAAAACGTCACGTGACGTCATAGTCTGAGTACGTTTTTGTTCTCAGAAAGTTTCGTAATCTAGGGGCCAGCTTGGTTATCTTGTTTTTTTTCTCTCTCCAAATAATACTAAGTCCAAATACTACATTGAAAATAAAATATCTTGACATTAGTCAGGATCGAACTCTAACTCTCAATCAACAATCATAAGCCAAACACGCTTTCGACCGCTCTATGCAGTCCTCGAAGAAACTACTCGTAAATTCATCTAGTCTAGTCCAGACTAGGGTACTTCTGTATATAGCACATGCTCTATGTGCCTTCCATGGACAAACATAACATTGAGGTGTTTTCAATAGGGCTCAATTTAGCGACCTAATTTTGCATTTGGCTACCAATATTTCACTTATTTTTAAGTATGTCTGGCTATGCAGGAGCCAAATGGCCAAACATTGAGGCCTGATTCAATACTGTGCTGCCCAGTGAAGATATAGCTTGCTTGAAATATTTTATACCTAAAACACAAATTACATTTTTTATGTTTATTTTATTTTATTTATTTACGGTTTATAAGTCTAATAAAGCACTCCCCCTTCGGTCTTACAGGACATAGAAAAATAGGGGTGTAGCGATATGTCGATAAGTCCAGATAGTGTGTGTCCTGATAGCAATCTTAACAATCGATAACTATTGGCAATAGTATGATTGACTATCGATAGTTTTATTTATTTAAGTAATTTATTTATTTTTTTATCTCTGCTTAGTTTCTGAAACTCCAACTTGGCCCCAATTCCAACTAATGACGTCAATTGCAGCCTAGAGGGGCATTAAAGTCTGAAAATAATGTAAACCAACTTAGGATATGCGTGAAATGTAGCTAGCTACCCAAGGCAATAAAATATGTTTGACAATGAAATACTGTAAATCACGAAACGAATGCGCTAAGGATACTAATGCGAAAAATGCGATGGACACA
>JAVCKZ010107406.1:0-10510 GCA_034780755.1 Lepetodrilus elevatus
AATAAATAAAAAATGACAATAATTATGTATAACCAGTGAGACATGTGGAAACTGTATCTGGTTGCCTAAAGTACGTGTGCATACAAATCAAATATACATATTTTCAGGTAAATACGTTTGACCATGAACTAACTATATATCAACAAACCGCGATTGTATGCTTTTAAGTGTCATACACATATTCTTCTGACTATATGTGATACCTTATACTCCTCTTCCGGTCTCGTTGCCATCGTTTCTTTTGTTCTAAGTATCCGTGTATATCCGGATATATGTACACTTTCTCAGAGAAAGTGTACTAATATCAGAAATGAACCTACACTTTTTTAAAGCATTAATTCGTTCATTTCGGAGAAAGTGTACGCATATCGGAAATACACGTACACTTTCCCTTCATCGAGTTGTGCCCGAACCTGGGATCGAACCAGTCTGGTGGTCAATACAAAGCATGATTACACAGTCGCTACCACTGGACCAAATAGCTGACTGAAGATACTACCATTCGTTTATCTAGTTATGACTGATTCAAGAAAGTCGCGTGGCTACGATATCACGTATACATATGCAACAACAAAATCACGTGCAGCACGAAATAATTGTTCATCCAAAAGCATAAACAGTTGATGAGGGTCTCCATGGGTGATCTGACGGTTTTGTGATCTATTATAACTTGCACTATGTTTCACATTTATTTTCTCAGAAATTACATAGATTACATTTAAATTGTATGTCATGTAGTACTCGACCGGAAGAGGGGTATACGACAGTTACATCCACACTTTCCGAGGTGTATCGGTCAATATCCCAACAGTTTTTGTCGTGATCCCAACAGAAACTGTAGGGCTATTGACCGATACACCGAGGAAAGTGTGGATGTAACTCGTACATACATATATCACCTATAGTGCCAACCAGTAAGATATCGAGTCAAATGCTCGGGTAATTGTTACGTTGCATAACGGAGGTATATGAGCCTAAGTGCATCAATCATTTATAAACATGTGCGTGAGAACGATCAAAAGTATTATGAACACGATCAATAGTGAAACTTGTCACGACTGTGTGTACTCGTCTAAGTCCACACCGAGCAAACCCGATATATACCTAAATAACAAAGTGACTCGAATGCATGAATATAACTATTTGTTTGTTGTATCTTTAGACGATTTCAGCCCCATCGGGCACATAGTAGAGTCGAGGCGTTGCACAGTTACCCGGATATCGTAACCTGAAGCTCTCGTATCCACTAAGAGAGCATAATGCTCTCGTATATGTTGACGATCACCTCGAAAGCGCTATTGTATCTTAGTGGATACAAGAGTTTCATGAAAGGGTCTCCAATGTATCGTTTCTCAAAGCTCTATAAGTATCAATTATGAGACCACAGTGATATTGTACCGGTCTCTTATATACATGGTAATCTGGGTATCATTTCTCGAACTGCAAAGCTCTCATATCCACCATGAGAACATAGCACTCTCGTAAGTGCACGATCCCCATGTATTAGAGATCTCTACGAGAGTCCTTATGGAGCTTCGAGAAACGATACCCTGGCCGCTGGTCCACGGAATGATCGTTGCGCTACGAGAGTCGTGGCTGCCATGCATTAGCAGAACAGAAAGGAACAGAAGAGAACAGAAGAGAACACAACAGAACACAACAGAACACAACGGAACACAACAGACCAGAACACAACGGAACAGAACTGAACTGAACTGAACTGAACTGAACTGAACTGAACAGAACTTAATTTCTCAAAAATCACACATGGTCATTATTGAGAACATAGTTACGACTCTTGTAGCTCACCGATTGCTCTGTGCATAGAACGGAACCCTGGTACCTACGAGAGCTTCGAGAAACGATACCCAGGGCAATAGCAATTGCCACCAGTCCACCGGCGGTTAGAACTATCCAGGAAGTGACTAGTTCCTGTAACAGTGACGGGCAATCATTTTATATTCAGGTACTATTTACAAATACTTGAAGTGCACCAGTTAGTGCATCGACTTTTAACGAATATACCACAGTTGAATGAGTGCTTTAACTACCGTATCTCCACGATGAACCGGAAATGCCCTAAAAATCAGTGCCCCGTGGTTATCCAAATAATAAAGGGTTAACATTCTCCCTGCTGAATAAAATCAAAGTGTTCTATTTCTGCATGTGATCGGGCAACTTAAGTCGCCTTCAGCAGGGAGAGGGTTAAATATACTTGTATCTGTGGTAGTATCACTGTCTGACTAAGTCAGTACTAAGTTTGGCGCAGTATCCAACTTGATTCTTCGAAATAGACACGAATGATCATTTATTGAATCAAATGACAGTTCCTGAAACTATTTTACAGACAATAAATCTCTACAAATTCAAGAATGCCGGTAAATTTAGTCATTACAATCCAATAGATCCCGAAAATATTCACAGAAGATAAGTCCCTATGACAAGTTCAAGAACGTCGCGAAATTCAGCCCATTAAATGTAATCCAAAGTTAACCAAGTTTTCTTTACGCAAACCAATGCCAATCCTCGAAGTAGTAATAGCCTGGGCTTCGAGAATGACCAATGCCAAGGCTTTCTTTCTGACGAGTTTTCGGAGCACCTCAGTAAGATGAAAATAGTCCCAGGTCTTCCGACGTTGACATCTCTGTTAAAAGCTGTGACTATCGCAGTTTTTTGACAGAACCGTCGGATATAGCACGTATTAGACGCGCTTCATTTCTCTTTGTCAATGAATACGGCGAAATTCAATACGCGAATATCAGACGGACAATTACTTCTGGCTTAGCTTAGCCCAGTTGACAAGTTTCTCGTCGCATGGCTGCGCGCGCATAAAGACTTGTAACAAAATTTGTTCCTGTAAAATTAGGGTCCCGGGGAGTCGCGAGTCCTCGTTTACAGCGCGGAAGAAATTTGGTAGCCAGAGAATCCGCTTTCCGACCGGGGGACCTCACTTTTTGTATTGCTCAAAGGCCTCGGTTTCAAAAAACATCTGCTGTTCCCCCGACTACTAGCGATACTGTATCATATTGTGGTCCTAGAATCTTCTTTTCAGCTCGCTTTTGTTGATGACTTTATTTTTTCTCTCCAGTTTCGAGGACAAAGAAAATGGCGGATGAAAATTGGCGACAGTTTACTTTGTGTTATTGAGACAACACTAATGAGTCAGATTAAAGGCAATACCGACTCCTCTTCACTCTATTAACCCTTAGGGGTCAAAACTACTTGCGCCGTGTACATATAGAAATATTTAATTGAATCAACTTTCTATGAATTTAAATCAACCTTGTTAATTGTTTTGTTATATATTCAAATTGAATTGGAATTGACTACCGGGCTGTTTAGTTTAGTTCGAAGCAGTCTGGAATAATTCATGGACAAGATATCTGACATATCAAATAGTAAAGTAACTGTTCTGCTTTATATTTCAGAGTAAATACGAACAACCAGTTAGCTTTATCCGTATTTTACATGTAATATAATATATAATTTGTTTCGTATGCATGAAATAGTTTGTAAAGTCAGCATCGTAGAATTAACTGCACTATAATTTAACGAAGTGACATTGCTTAATCGTGTTTTTCTGGTACATTAAATATAATATTATATATTTCATTATACTAGTATTATATTATTATTTGCTATTTATTTATTTACTTACTTATTTCTTTCTTTCTTCTTTCTTTCTTTATTCTTTCCTTCATTCCTTCTTTCTTCTTCTTCTTATTACTATTGTTACTATTGTTATTGCTGCGACTATTAATAATAATAATAAGCTAAAATATAACTACTACTACTACTTCTGCTGCTACTACGACTACTACTTACTACGACTACTAATAGTTGTACTACTAGTAGTAGTAGTCTACTATTAATAATAACAATAACAACAACAACATAATAATAATAAAAAAAGAAATAATAATAACAATCACCACATAATATAATTAATAATAATATTAATAATAATAATACGAACAGTTTTCACTAACAGGCGTTATACAGGGAGCTATGCTAGCACGACTGCTGTTGCAGATAAGAGCGTATGAAAACCTTGCACAGAAGCATGCTAATTAAACATTTGTTTCTGATTATCAATAGACCATACACACTCATATCGCTCGTATTAATCTCAATACCACACACATTCACGCAACTCTATACCATCTCCTTCCCCTAGAGCTCATTAGTGAAAAACATCCGAAAACAAATTGGCCAAGAAATATTATCCAACTCTTTCTTATCGTAACGAACACTTCTGAAATTTGTTACTTTTAAAGTAATTTCTCAACCAATCTACGCACCCCTGTGGATTTATGGGGGACCAGATTTGTTTTGACAAACCCAAATCTACCAGAAGCAAAGCAAGACTATCTCCGCGATTTCAGCCTAGAAAAATTCCCGTAGTGTGTGTATGATAATATGGGATAAGGTTACCTCTCACCCCCACCTGAAATCCCCAAATTACCGCGCTTGATTACTACGGGATTGTGTTGGTGCTGATACACATCGGAAGCAAAGGAGAAAAGGGAAAGATGAAAAGGGCAATATCGCGGACCTACTATCTGAGTGCAGATATCAGTGCACCACTCGATACCTCAACATCTGGGAGGATTAGAGTCGCTAGCTAAGTTAGGAATCTAATAGACATCACCGAATTACCGTCATGTGGGAGTCGAGGAAGCCGCAGCTATAGTAAATAGTCCTGGTACCGTGGCCTGCTATTTTGTGGAAAAGAATATTAAATATAATGGAATATACGAGTGATTGATTTGATTGACTGCTAACACATTACATGGAACTAATGGTAATAATGTATCGCTATGGTCATGGATTCGAGCATTTATTGGGCGTAATAAAGAACACGCACATTATTATTGTTATTTATATTATTTATTTATTTTAAAAATTAATATTATTATTATTTGATTATGTGAAATAATTCCTGTCATGTATTGTTGTTGTTGTTATTATTATTATTATTATTATTATTAGTAGTAGTAGTAGTAGTAGTAGTATTAGTATTATTAGTATTATTATTATTATTATTATTATCATCATTACGTCTCATTGCACAGTGGCATAAATAACAAGTCAAATGAATGTCAACGTAATTATTATTATCGTCGTCATCAGCGACGTTATTTTCGCTAGCATTGTTGACAACAACTATGTCAGGGTTCAATAGTTTCCACAATAATAAGCTTTGATCAACATACATTGTGGCATGGTCTTTACTCATCTGACGATATTGTGAAACATTGAAGGAAGGCCATAAGAAACATTGAAGGAAGGCCATAAGAAACATTGAAGGAAGTCCATAAGAAACATTCGAGGAATTCAAGGACGTCCACAAGAAGTATTCAAGGAAGTCCATAAGAAACATTCAAGGAAGTCCATAAGAAACATTCAAGGACATCCATAAGAAACATTCGAGGAATTCAAGGACGTCCACAAGAAGTATATGTATTGAAGGAAGTCCATAATAACTATTCAAACACATTCATAAGAAACATTCAAGGAATTCAAGGACGTCTACAAGAAGTATCCAAGGATGTCCAAAAGAAACATTCAAGGAAGTCCATAAAAAAAACCATTCAACGACGTCTCACGAACACGTTTAAGTCCCAGATATCATAACCCAAAGCGAGTTCCCCCTCTAATATTGTGTCGCCCTAGAACTAGTATATATCTCACTATTAGTTCCACGCATAGATTCTGATCTATGGTTCCAGGCATCATGACCAAAGCGACTGTGCGACTTCAGCATTGTGTCGCGCGCAATTGCAAGCAGCACCACTGAATTACGTTGTCCATTGAAACCACGATCAGCTCGCCTAATTGCCAGTCAAGTACTCACTTCACATTCATAGGCTTCCACCAAATTTGCAGCAATTGTCCCATTGAAACGGGCGCCAATTTGTCCTCTGTGCAGTGGCAATGACGGACAATTTGAGACAAACCCACGATTCCAATAAATACCTTCCACAACGACCAACCGGAATTTCAACTCGAACAAAAACCGCTTGCCCGCGTCGTTTAAATAACTGAATACCCGTTTGGCCAAAACCTCATCGAAGAACTGCAGCAGCAGAGAAATCCATCAAATTAGGTTACATTGAGACGGCGTGGGGAAATAGCCGGCATTTTTTTCTTCATCATTTTCTTTTGGTGTCGTATCACTGTAAAGACCGATTTCGCCCTGTAGCATCCTATGCAGACATTCAAACCGGACCTTCAGCGGTGACAAATCACTGGTTTCCAGTTGTCCGTCAAAGACTCAATATAGCAATTAGCAGCTCATGTGTTCCAGGCGGAATCAGACGGAGCTGCTCTGTGGAAATGGATCAGTTGAGTAAACAGCTTACGATCAGGAACTGGATACAAGTATTGTAAATATTTTGCATCAGCTTTCTCTCCAGCAGCCCATCGACACGCGATGATGATGCTCTTAATTGAAATGAGAGATCCTCGGTATAGTGTTAATGAGTCGTCCTGTGTCATTGCATTCCTAATGAAGGCACGTCAGGGTTACACACAGACCTTTACTGTGGAAATCGCATTGAAATTGAGAAGGGTCACTCGGGTTTGCTTTTAGAGAAGACAAAAATCCATTAAGATGAACTGGAATATGAAGGTCAGGGACAAATTCCAAACATTACCTACTTTAATTTTTTAGTAGTTAATTCAGTATAATTTTAAGTTTCCAGTAGTATGCTGCAGAAAAGATGTGGGATTGATGAATATTACCGATATCGTAAAATTACGCACAGAACCGAAAGTGAAAGTAAAAAAAGTGGACATAGAATCGCAATTATTTTTGGTTACATAAATCTTGATACAGATCATAACGATATATACTTATCTCAGTCTAATCTTTAATTTCATATAACATATCTAAAATATATCTAATAAACTTAGAAATTTAATATAAGTAATTATTAATTTGATAGTTGGTAAACATAATTACGTATAGTTATTCGTTAATAATACGGTTACAAAAATCCAAAGTCTGGGTTTTTCCCTGTTGGTAGACATAATCAATTTATGAAAATTGCAAATGGAATCTGATTAAAACGTCAATAATAGAAAACACGGAATATCATTAATAACCTCCAGTGTTTGAATGACTGTAACAATGTCACCTAAGTAATCCTGTATTCGCTCTTAAATGACACTAACCAAATAAACACGGACCATCTGAGCTCTTTAAATACTACAGCCCGAGCTAATGGTTGACCTCTCATTTACATCGCTTCACCGATGGCTGTGCGGAGAGAACTTTCTGATTAACATCTTTATCTAATGATCCGGACACTTTGCTGTCTTCAATTACTGAAGAGTAACACAACCTCCATCACAAAAGAGCGATAATCAGGGGAGACAACACGCGCGAAGGCTCCGCTTTCAGCATACAGATTAGCGGCGAATTGGCAAAATCAATATTAATTCTTGGCGCTAGTGTACGAATCATCAGTATCCGATGTGTCCTTCCTTTGTTTCTAGTTTGATGGTGATTGGGGATCGTCTCCTGTTTACATCGACGGAATCCCCTAATAACCAGCACCGGAAGTGCTCATCACCTGATGATATCAGATGGCATTCTGGGCAGGGAATACCAATAGTTCAGAAGCTTAATGCTAGCTTGATTAGCCATAAAGCCGTAAATTTGAAGCCACGTATATCAACGTTCAGAAAACTAAAGCTAATCGTGAAGCCTTATATTAGTATCTGAACGCTTAAAAGACAAACTGTAAATATGAATCTGAGCATAAACAAAAATGCAAATGTGAAGCAACATATCTGAACCTTTAAAAGACAATTGTAAATTTGAAGCCATATTTGAACAGCCATAAAACACACCGTAAATTTGAAGCCACATCTGAGCGTAAAAAAACCAATGCAAATGTGAAATCACATAAATATCTGAACGTTCAAAAGACAAATTGTAAAAGTTGAAGCCATATTTGAACAATCAGAAAACAAAACGTAAATTTGAAGCCACAAAGTAATGTGAACGTCAAATTAAATATGGAAAAGTGAAGCCACATATCTGAACGTTCAAAAGACAAATTGTAAATTTGAAGCCACATTTGAACGGTCAGAAAACAAACCGTAAATTTGAAGCCACATATGAACATCAAGAAAACAAAAGGCAAATTTGAAGCCACGTTTGAAAAGTCAGAACACAAGAATGTAAATTTGAATCCAATGGAAAAAAGATAGTTCAGAAAAGAAAAGAAAATTAAATCCAAAAATCGCAGAGAAATATATAGAGTTATTGTAGAATTGCATGTGACTGACTATTTAGTATTAACGGACACCATTAAATTGGTTTCAAGTAAATGTTGCTTATTGGTTTTAATGTTCAATAGAATGACACAACGTGTCTTATTCGAGAGTGATAATGATATATTCGTGGTCCTGACTGATGATTCGATTGTATTTAAACTTCACATATCTTTATTCCCGTGGACACTGCCCTTCAAATTACGGATGACCCCTCATTACGATAGCTAGTTGTCAACCAAGTATTATTACACCGAGTTATTCACACGGCTCCTAGGGGGCGTAGGTGTCGCTAAAAAGAAGCCAATCTTCAGACATCCTATCACGCTTTCAAATACCAGTATCTCGTAACCAATTTTGCTAATATACCTACGACACCCTTTTCTGGCATCCTGCGACCATCCTCACCCTATTGTGTGCTAGTACTCCAATTATTTCATTACCATTTACACTAATCATTATACTCGTCCTTTCCATTCTTCGACCCCCCTGCTACAAATGTCAGCCGGTGTTGTACAGCTAGTTCCCTCTATCAAAACAGTTTGTCTACGTTGACACATCCGGACCAAGGGGGGTCATACTTTTTCCCCGGGGGCGTTCATCCGGCCATGTTGCGAATGGTGTAGACAGTGTCCACTATCTGACCGCTGGGACAAAAGTGTCAGAGGTGAAAATAGGAGCGTTGCGTCCGAAGGTGAAAACCTCCCTTAATTATGTCCAAAGAGGTCTTCATTTGTGTGGGACGAATTACGGTGTTGACTCATCATTTGTTTCGGACAATGGCCGGAGTCAGAACTGACCAGTGGTCATCAGAAACGTTATCAGGGCTTGGTTACAAGACTGTCCAGCGAAGAGGGAGCTGTAATCAGCGCGACTTTAACGTCAATATTGTCCGGCTTACAGATGGTCAAGTGTAGCCGGACATTCAATAGGAAATCAAAGAAACTCAGACAAATACTTGAAAGCGAGACGGATGAATATGAATTCGAGTTTTCATGTAATTGCCACAGTTGTTCATTAAGGTTTTCCGTTCGAAGGGATGATACAATTATTTCACATGAGACAGCTAAATGGTGACCTTTCTCGTCCAATGGCGCGCATCGTGATTGGTATCAGAGATTGTAGCATGTTGAGATCATCGTCGTCGTCGTCGTCCTCCTCCTCCTCATCATCATCATCATCGTCGTCGTCATCACCATCATCAACATCATCATCATCAACAACGACTTCATCATCTAATAGTAGCGGAAGTAACTTCAGTATCATCATTATTAAAACCGTCATTAATTATGTAGTATCAGTAGTAGTATTAGTAGCAGTAGTATTAATAGTAATAGTAGTAGTAGTAGTAGTAGTAGTAGCAGTAGTAGTAGTGGTAGTAGTGGTAGCAGTAGTAGCAGAAGCAAGGGCAACATTAGCAGCAGAATTACTTAATAGTAGCATCAGCAGATGTAGCAGTATTAGTAGTAGTAGTAGCAGCAGCAGTAATAATAGTAGCAGTAGTAGTAGTAGTAGTAGCATCAGCAGCATTAGCAGATGCAGCAGTAGCAGCAGCATCAGCAGATGCAGCAGTAGCAGCAGCAGTAGTAGCAGTAGCAGAAGCTACGGCAGCAGCAGCATTACTTAGTAGTAACATCAGCAGATGTTACAGTAGCAGCAACAGTAGACATTCAGTCCATGTAATATTTCTTACTCAAAGAATCGGGTAGTAAAGCCTTCTTCAGATTACCAGTTGGCTTTCATAATTAACAATAAACAGACCAGCGAGTCTATTGAATCTGCCAGTGCCAAGGGCATGACGTTATCGAGATGAACATCTCATCAGCAACATTATTACCACACCCATGGGCAAGATCTGGGATGAAAAATTCAAAACGCCTGATCGGAAAATACAAATTGTTCATTTATGTAAATGCATATGTTTTGAGGCGATCATATGAAACTCAAATAATATTAAAAATTGTGTGATGTTGCAATTTTTAGCCAATGCATGACAGGATTATCCTGAACTATAGTCACTGTATCAGATGGTCGGGATAAAGTCTGCACTGGACACGTGATGCCATTGACCATAAATATATTGAGGAATCCATTGATGGAAATTATAATCAGAGAAATAATACACACAGAGATGGAGGGGGAGAGAATGAATGAATGTGTGTGTGTGTGTGTGTGTGTGTGTGTGTGTGTGTGTGTGTGTGTGTGTGTGTGTGTGTGTGTGTGT
>JAVCKZ010107417.1:0-10510 GCA_034780755.1 Lepetodrilus elevatus
TGCTGAATAAAATCAAAGTGGTCTATTTCTGCATGTGATCGGGCAAGTTAACTCGCCTTCAGCAGGGAGAGGGTTAAACTAAAAATTTAATTCAAGTGTACAGAGATACGATGCAGCAGGAGATTTGCACTGATTGTATTTCAGTGCTACGTGTCCACTAGATATTAAACTTGCATCAGTTTTCATCCTCTAGAGCATAACAGGGGTCATTTGCTTGAAGAAAGAGTCAGCTGTGCACACTTTAAGCTTCACGTAAAATGAGATAGATAAGATGTGAAACCACTGGAAATAGTCCTTTCACTAAATCCATTAGTGGTATTTTTTCCTCTCTAACTTATTTGTTCGATTCATATTTTACCAGAAAAAAATAAAAAATTACATTTTTAATAATGCCTCCAACATCTTTTATAGGGAACACACTGAATAGGGTTATATCTCCATATGGCCATAGAACAAGCATAGACAAAGCTCTTTATGGCATCTCTGGGTGCCTCCAGCATGGAGAGGGTTAACAGAGTTACTGTGTGAAGATGAAACCATATTTATATAGCCTCCCCACAAAGCACTAAAAGATACGCTTGCATGTTAGCATGTTATGAACACTGTTTTCTTGTACGTTATCAAAATGCTTTGCCATAACTTAGGAAGATTTTTAAGTAATACCTAAGTTAAAACTTTTAAAGAAATACCTAAGTTAAAACTATCATCTGACATGCAGGCAACACATTTTATGTAATTAAATTTCGAGAGGCGCTTCAAATGCCATACATAATAAAACTAAAAAACTTCATTCATATAATTAGTTGCCCAGACGAAGCAATTTGAAACATTATAACGTTAAATTTGTTTCACAGATTTATCCAGAAAGATTACAGTGTTCACATACTACACTGATGGTAATACAATGTCATATGAAGGACCATAATTGACATTGAAATGCAGCATTACTGACAGAGCCCTACGCTAGCCGTGTGTAAACTGATAATCATGATAAAGCACCTGCTCATCCCACACAGCATAGTGGGCTTATGTACAGTAATGAACTGGGCTAAACTCTTCCTTGGGCTAATTCACACTAGTATATAGATGATAACACCAGGTGCAGTGGTACTCACAGTTACAATGAAGTTAATAGACATGGTGAAATGCAACAGGAAATATTCCACATGTTATGAGCAAATCACATCATCTGATGATGTACATGTCAAAACTTTTATTTCCAAAAGAAAAAATGTTTTTAAAAAAATACATCATGATCATATTATTTATATCTCACTCAGATAATTCTATAAAACAATTAGGTTCATTTACCCAGGGCTCCAAACTAACATTTTGAGTTACTTGCCCGCAGAGCAAGTAACAAGAGCAAGTAACAATGGCACCAAAGGTGCTAAATGTTCAAAAGTAGGTCCAATTTAAAGTGCCCCTGTACGTCGGGCATATGTTAGTCCAGAGCCCTGTTTACCCATCTCAACATCATCTCAATTCTCATGTATTGACTGTATTAAAATGAGGAAGTGTAGACATACAACCCAGATGCAATTAACCCTGTTCATGCTGCAGACAACCAGAGATGCCATACAGCAGTTATTGCACAGACTCCAGCAGCTGGCAAAAGGGTTAATGTTATTTCAATGACCGTGAGCTGCTCAGAATCAAGTGCACGCTACATAAACCTCACAATAGCTGTGTTTACCGTCCACAATTGGACATGTAAGACACATTTGCCCTGGCCGACACACACACTGCTAGTGTGTTTACAGTTTACAGGACTTTGTTTACACAGCTTTTTCCCCCATCCGTCTCGTATACTAACAATTCTTCTGGAAGAATGCCTTCATAATTGTACACATAAACACTACACATAACACTACACAGACAGACAGACAGACAGACAGACAGACAGACAGACCTCGGTGCCAGTGCTTTACGCAAGCAGTGTCTACAAGTCTTCTTCTGTCAGGTGCACAGATACAGCAGGTAATTACTGTACACGCCTGCGAGACGAGACTGCCGCTGTGTAGGGCTAGCACTACTGGGGCCAGCATCAGGTCAGTGCTTCTGGCTGCTAGTGAGTGCACTGCTAGTGTTGTGAAGGCCGAGTGACTAATACCACCAGTAGCATGCCTACCATACTATAGTACGTCCCACACCGAGCCTCCATCAACCCTGACCAGCATGTACTCGCCAATACAGCATTACGAATAGAAAGTGAACAACAGCTGTCATAGGGATCTATCAGTCTTGGGCAATTCTTCTCCACTTACCGATAGGCATACGTCTATTGGAGGAATCTGCTTCAATGTTATTTCAACCGGCGATGTCAGTACAGTGGTATTAACATTTTGGAATTGTGATATGAGTGATGCCGTTTCCAATAATATTTCAGTAACCTCATTACACAATTACCTATAATTATAACAGACAATGCATCCTATCGTGATCACAACAGAAAGGTAACTTTCACGAACATTGACACCGGCCCCCTGGGACAGGATTTAAACCCGGGCCCTTTGGCTCTAAAGTTCAACGTTCTACCATTGGGCCAGCACCCACTACTTTCAGTTGTCAGTATACTAAATAGGTCCATAGTAATGCTCTTATTATTTCAAATAAGAAATAATAATTCATTCAATGAGTGGGAATTATGTTGAAAACATGAATACTGCATAGATGTTTAGAACTACATGTTTGTAATCTGATAAAAATAAATTACATTAATAAAATAAACAGATTTCACAAATATATATTCTGGAATACTATTAACCCTCTCACTGCTGAAGGCGACTTAAGTTAACCGATCACATGCAGAAATATAACACTTTGATTTTATTCCGTAGGGAGAAGGTTAATATAGTCCCTTTGTTGATAACCTACCCTTTTGTGAAGCTAGTATTATTCAAATTTTATGACAGGAATTCCAGATGACACATGTTTTACTTGTCTACATGAAGGATATATGAATATTCTCCACTATCACTACATCACTATGAACACAAGCCAACACTGCACATGTTGTAGCCAGTTTCCCTTCATCTCCACAGTCGTATGCAGCTCACTGTCGACTTGCAACACATGTACAATAACTCTCAAATCAATAACACATTCTTTTCTCCAACCTCACACTGATGTCAATCCAATAATGTAATTTATTTAACATTTCATCGTACACTCATCGCAAGCTAATTCAATAAGGTTTTTTGCCCTTGGCCATAGAATTAATAATATTATCACAGGGTTCACTGAACGGGTGATGTTCTATTATCTACTATACATAGTTGTAGCTCTTCGGCCACTGTTGTTATGGATATTCTGCTATGTTCTGGTGTGTACCGGTGCATCGACATTAGTCAGCAGCATTACACAGCTTATTTAGTTTCCTTTGTTTTGCTGTATATGGTATACAGATGGTATACAGATCTACAGATGTTGTGGTGGTTATTCTGCTGCGTCAGAATTTGCATGTGGAGGAATTTGAATAAATTTATTTGCAATAATAAACCAATTAGCTATGTAGCACGTGCAATTGCAAATCAATAAGTTTGACAGCCTCTGTTGAATGGGAATGTAATTCTATACCTAATTGCCTAGTAATCAAATCTGAACTAATTTACTGTGCAATTTATTATATTAATACCCCAAATTAAAATAATTAAATAATGAAAAAAATTAAAATTAACACAAATCACGATTTGCATTTTCACTTAATTGTTCACAAATGAATGTGTATCATTTGTACCTTTGTATAAATCTGACTAATGTAGCACTATAATACCATGTCTATGGGAGTATGAGCCTCTATGACACCAAACATTTGGCAAAATCATTTTTAAACGTCTACACAACTTACTTCATGTTGTTGGAAGGATGGAGAGTTATCAGATGAACTTTATTCACACTTCACCCGACGCATCCTCATTGTGATATTGTCAATCTTCGCATCAGCGTAACATTTCATGCGGAGCACGTCTCAACATCTTGAGCATGTTGCATGGACGGAACATCCTGAAAGACAAGAAAAACCAGAGTCAGTTGAGCGTCACGTGTGCAAGGTTAAACACTGTATGCCTGTATTTACAATAGCTGACTGGGATGAGCTGCACTGGCAAGTCAGTGAGTGAGTGAATATGGAGTTTAACGTCGCTGCGGGTGGCAAGTCAGATACAGCAGTACAAGGATATAAAGAATAAATGTGAACCGCACATTAGTCACCATCACCGACTCAAAACATGTAAAACTTTTGCACTGTAGTTGAGCATAGAAAGTTGGAGATACTGCACAGACATACCAGAAACATATCTACAGTAACTCCACCAGCTTGCAGTGTGGCAGTTAATCAATAGTCGTTGGTATCAATGTCATATTAAGGCCTTCCTAATGTGTTGCCATATGCATCTACAGATACACAGAGATTTCATCCAGGGGGAAGTTTGATTTAGAAACATGACATGGAAAGCCGGTTACAATTTGCAATTTAAATCCTAATAGATCTATATGTATGTCTTCCTGATACAGGAATACAAGAAAAGTCATAAATATTCATCAATACATGTTTATACATAAGGAAGTACCGGGGATGTGTGCCAACCTTCCTAAAACAAAAATAATAAGCTCATGCATGGATACCCACTTTTGATTTATTTTTATTGCCAGATCGGCTTTGCCTTGTTTATGGATGCGAGTGTAAAAATATGCTCTACCAATAACAACACTTACTCCATGGAATGCTAAATTGTTTGACAGAACGTATGCATAATGTACACGTCAAGATGTTTTTATTGATACAGACAGCGAATTACTGTCTGGCACGGTTCCAGAGAATGCGTTGATTGGTACTGGAGGCTGGCCTTGAGAAGAACATAGTGGTCGTAGTAGTAGTAGTAGTAGTAAGCATGGTAATAGTAACAACAGGGTCAGAGTTCAAGTCTACTCATACCCTAGAGGTGCCTGCATGTGTGCATGGATCCTAAATGTCAATATATCCAACACAGAATATAAACTGAACTCGAGTAATTGGAGACATCCTCCCGTCAAGAATAAACAGCGATATGTATTCATAGCGGATCAAACCCTTCTGCTTCAAAGTTCAAACAGTCTAAAAATCAATGGCAATGTTTACCTTACAATTATGAACGACAAGAGCATCGGCAGTCCTTTTCCTCGGCAGCAACATCGTTGCTAACATAATCAAGAAAACCGCAGAGCATTTATCAGAGTAATCCACAAATTCCAAAGCAATGAGTTTACGATTGTATCCACGATAATCGAGTAGCGAACACGGAATCAAGTGAAGCGCTAAGTAGTGCGGTATGATTCACCCGGTATACAATAACAAAGGCCCCAGTCAGTCAGTCAGTCATTCAGTCGGCCGGCCTAGGCAGAACAGGTCATCGTGAACCTTGAGAACGGCATACAGACAAATGCAATTTGACCTGACCGGTAATACAAGGTGTACTGAGCATCACAGAGCTCTCAATAACAGTCTCCCACCCACCACTGACCCTTTCAACTTCAAGATGCAATTGCGATTCTCCGTAACCACGGCAACGCCGACATCAAGACTGACAATGTCTCGGTACTCCCGATTCCCCCGAGGCATGTACAGATTCTACACGAGAGAATCAACAAGTAGCTCAAATGTGCACTCGTGGCGCTATTAATAAAGCAGATGTAGGTCGCCTGACATATTTGCTCCCGCCACCAGTCCTATGATGTTTGTACATCACCAGACTATTGGCACAGACAGCAGACCTGTTGATGAACGACACGGGCTGTCTAAGCTGGCTACGGAAACAATGTGTTGTCGCTGGGTGCAGCGCGCCTCTCTGCTGTTGAGCAATGTGCAGCTGCACGGCGTAGTACAATGGACTGCACCCAGTACAGCCACAGGAACAAGTAACAAGTAGCGATCTCGACTCATTAGGCCCAGGGTCAGTGCTAGTCATAGTCGTACAGGAGCTGGAGCATCATTATTAAATTAACCCTCTGCCTCTTACATGCACCAGAGATGCTTATTATCAGGACAAGACCATGATTAGTCCAGTAGAGAGAAGGTTAACATTGTTAAAGGTCTCGCTTGTATTATTGCGAAGTGAAACAGGCCGAGAGGAAATGTAAATTGTACGTTGACAGAATTTGAATTTTGTTTGCTCTTTTCAATTGTGAGTTTTCCTCAAGATCCAAGCAATATCACAGTGACCTGTCTAGATATAGGGAGAACTACACAATCTTCATGTTGATAGCCATGGCTGATACTGACAAACTAAAAACAATTCATAAATCTGATAAATGTCACAAATGTCTTCCGGCACAAAACAAGCAATTTTATTCATAATATTTAATCATTAAAAATACATTTTAAAAACTCAAGCCACACGACAGATTTATTAACAATTTATGGTACTGAAAACCATCATTGTTAATAATAATATTGGCTACTTCGAATTATTCCCCTTGACAGTGTTCCGTCATTGTTGCTTTGTGCAATTCCTATTCACCCATCACAAGCTTTACCTGAAAGCAATAGGCCATGGCTAACCACGATCTCGCTGCAGGCGACCAGGGGTGCCGTATTACGAGGAAGCATAATTAATCTAGCAAGGACAGAGTATTAATACAATCCACGACTGTGGTCAGGAATGATGAGCGTCCATTACAATAAAGGACCGCTCTCGGACATATCGGGTGGCAAGCAATCACAGACGACACGCGAGCCGTCATCCAGTGATTGATGATAAATGATAAGCACAACACAGATGACAGAGATGGTGGGAGGTAAAGGCATGGGAATCAATGAAGGAACAAACACTAGCACTAGCACTCTCACAGAGAAGCAATCTAGTCTCATTGTACTGCGCACAACATGAAGGAAGGACGATCCATATCTGTGTCAGGTGCTACCAGTTTGTTTGCTTTTAACTGTTTGAGTATTTCAGCAATACATGCAGCAAACTGCCAGGGTTGGAACTTAACTTTAAAAAGTACTCGCCCGAATAATGATATAAATAACAAAACATGAAATTTGTACTCTTCCATAGGACACCTTTAACATTACGAGAAATGTATCTGGCCGCCGGGCGAGTGGGGACTTCTAACCCTGAACAGCAATGCCGGCAAGCCACGGCTGATACTGAAATACCAAGGATGATATCGGCTATCTATCTGCTCCGAAAATGGAACATACTGTAATTACCCTAATAATTCGAGCACGAGAAATTAATTAAATTTGTAGCTATTTGAATTATTAGAAAAATAGTAAATTGAAAATTATTGGTGCAACGTATAATTATGGACAACCAATTAAAAGTATAAAATATTGTTGTAAACGAAATGGAAAATAACTGAATGATTTCTTTTTAAATAATAACTTCTTTTTTTTTAAATATAAATTTGGAAAAAAAATAGTATGTTGTGATTTACCCAAAAAATGGTCATGTTCATATTTTTAGGATCAGAAAAATAATATTTTCAGAGATTAATTTATGTGTTTGTACTTATATACTAGGGTAATTATGGTACTTTCAATGTTATCAGATCAAGATGGCCACGATGATGGCATACATATTATCACAATAGGTATCACAGCTGCTGCTGTCAACTGTACTTATATTCATATATATTTCAAATTAAATGCCATCAAACAGATTTTTGATTGATTCAGTGCTTTAGTACAGATACTATGATAAGGCCTGTATGTTGGTGGACATATAAATGTACATGGCGACACCTGCAACTATCATTACACCACGACTGTATAACACAGGATGTATCATGTATGTAATGGATGAAAATAGTGGTGCATTGATGAAATTAATTTCTTAATATTTGTCAGCATTCTCAAAAAAGTCAACGTTTTATGATTAGTGCAAATTCGACTCTTATCATTGATATATTAAAATAATGTAAACATTGATATCTCCAAGATTTCAATACTTACGAACATGCAAAATACTCAAAAGTCAAAGTGAAAGTCATGGCAAATTTTTAAAAAAGGAAGATATTTCAAGCTCAGAATTCCTCTGTACTGCTGCAACTATGTTAAAAATGTCACAAGCAGTCGTCGCAATCTTACCTCACTTATCCTCTGCCCATCAGGCACGTTTGACATATTTCACAAACTGTGGCATGCGCCACTTCAACAACAGGTCGCCCAGCTAATGCTAGCAGTAGCAGGTTTACATGTAACGTAGCTAATGAGCTGACACTAGGACATGACACAAGGACAATGTGTACAGCCAGCACCCATCTGACCAGTGACTCGTATTGTGGGTCAGACACTGGTAAATCCCTCCCCACTTCACTGTACAGTAGTTACTGCGTGATGAAGTGGACAAGAATGTGTCTTGCATACTACACATGCTCTTGCGGTCCATTTCACGAAGATGACATCACGCTGGATAATGCCTTACACTGAATGAGGCCTGGAGGCAGTCAGATAACCACCACAGCTTTCTCAGTAACATAGCCAAGTGTAACAGAGTAACGAGAGAGAAGTAAAGTTAGGTGGGGACATTTGAATGACGCAAACTGAAACTTATCCAAACATCTGCGACTGAACAACCTATTATTGCTAATACAGGTATTTTGTACAGAGGGGTCCCATCTTGGGAATTCCCCATCTAGCCTGAACAAATCTATGCGTTATGTCAATGGACTACTTCGCCTGCCGCCACAATAGAGAACGTAGGTGAGCCGTCCAGTGAAGTGGAACGTCACATCACAAACACATGGGCCAACAACTCGGCCAATCCCAACACACAGCTTGGACGTGTACTGTAGATATACCTATACAAAATATATGTACCCGGCTACATGGAAGTGAATGAATGTTGGTAGGCCAACAACAATGAGAAGGACTACGTGCGGACAATACATATAATAACTTGCAGGAACTTACTATTGCTCAATGGTATTGTAAATGTAATAAATCAATTCCTAAGAGCAAACCACACCCATTTTATACATCAAGAAAAGTGCAGGATATCTCCCTATGCTATTTGCAACACATCACACATCATGATCATACATTCACACAGAAGCGATAATGCTATATCACCATTCATAAATCTTACAATAATCAGGATCAGAAGATCATGATCACAGTCACCAGTACAAATCCTTTCTTTCAAAATTGAATATCTTTTATAATGGTAGTTAGCACATGCAGCAGTTGGTAGATCAGGCATATTATTAGCTTTGAAATCTCGTAAAACACAAAGTTACATCAACAGACTGCCTTAGCCAGATTGCCATAATGATATAAACCGAGATTCCTCGTCACTTCAACCTAGGCAATAATTACTACCTACTAATAAAGTTACTAAGATGAAAAGAATAATGATTAACGAAGCTAAAACAATAATACTAGTAATAAAATAAAATAAATAAATCCCATTCTACCAGAAATATTGTATAATGTGCAGGACTACTAGTACTGCGATCTACCGATCAAAAAATTGACGACACAAATCATTCACACGTCACTCACAGCATATCAAGAGTACGTCACTTGACACTAATACTTACTAATCTGATCATTGAGATTAGACTCCGTCCACTGCCACTCACAGGAGCATGAAACCACAGACACACAGCAGGTATGCCGCACCTCGCTCAACTAACTGGGTCTGGGACAGCTTCCACAATACACCTCCACCCACTGAAGACAACACACCTCCACCCCCTGAAGACAATACACCTCCACCCACTGAAGACGACACACCTCCACCCCCTGAAGACCACACACCTCCACCCCCTGAAGACGACACACCTCCACCCCCTGAAGACAATACACCTCCACCCCCTGAAGACGACACACCTCCACCCCCATTAACAATACCTCCCAATCCCCATCCAAGATACGTCTCCAATCCCACCACAATCAATTTAATATATTCTCCATTGCAATCGCTGACTGTTTGTACAAGTAACAGAACTACGTACAAGGGCAATCGCCAATGTAAAGAATCTCACTTTCTGTGTTTAATACGACTGGCAGACAGTCGCGATGGCCCACTTTAATTAACTGCCTCCCCGTGCCACAGTGACTGACTGTACTCGTGTGGGTCATACAATCAAGAAAACGTTAGCCCATCAACTCATAAGGACTGCTGTACAAATATCAAGACAAATTGATTACTTCGGTAAACAGGGTAGGCGTAATACATGCCAATGACTCAGTCTGTGAGTGTATGATTAATGAGCACCAGACGCTAGCTAGCAAATTGTGATTTATTTATTTATTTATTTACCATGATTATTCATCGAAAGTAAACCTGGTTGAGATTACACCTTAGATGTCGTAACTTCAAACTGATTTCCATGTTTACTTTAGAAAAGCCACCATTATTACTCCATAGGCAATAATTATTTTTTGCCTTAAATTACTGGACAGTGTGCAGTGTGTGTGTAAGTAGTAGGGGTGCCACGTTTCGCGATATGTATCACGATACCAGGCTCACGATACGATACGTATTGCGATTAATTTTTAAAGAACTTTGGGAAGATTTTC
>JAVCKZ010107428.1:0-10507 GCA_034780755.1 Lepetodrilus elevatus
AACAAAAAGTTAACAAAGAGGTTTGTGCTTTATAACATTAAGTACTGTCTGCAATGGTGTATGAATACTTACAATCGCGGCAGGTCAAGCCGACCAAAGTCCACATACGATTTGATTGACATGTGGCCGTGCTACTTCCGGATCCAGTTTGTTTGAAGCCCGCTTTACACTTATACGTCGCCGTGCTGCCAACAGTCGTACTTGTAAACGTCACGTCCGCTCCGGGCAGAAATGGCGGCGTATAGCAATCCGGTTTAGGGGGAGCCTTCATTGCTTCTACAATGATAAGCAACAACAACAACAACTTATCATACGTCGCTGTTTAATACGTGTTCGTATAAGATTGTATCGGTTCTCAACCAAAGGACACTGGATGAAAGACATGAAGTCCGCAACTATCGTGAATTCCTGTATTTATTACCATGCGAAATTTAGCCAATGGGTCTCAAAACGGAAGCTATTTCTGTAGGTATGCCTATTGGCGTGTATTGGCTTAAATTCTGATTTAATATCAGAATAGTTTACATGTTAATTTATTTTCCAATGATGCCATTCACTTCTATAATTGATAAAATAGTATCATATACTTAAATAAACCTTCATCTATACTATCAAGTTAGTGTACCGGGAGACTAGTGGTACAGAATATTCGTTTCCTGTTGCTTAAACAAATTGTAGTTATACTGGTTAACTGATGTCATGTTTTCTTACAATGTTGTTGTTTCAATTAAAACAAATGCAAACACTATATTATGTTTTGTCCGAAACACATAATACGTTGGTAGTACACTAAGTTCCGGGTTTTTTTCTGAGCGCAGACAGATAGTTGAGGGAATAGTTATCTATGTTTCGTCCTACCTACGGTGTCTTTAATGTCTTGTACCGTCCTGGCAAGATCTGCAATCTCTTTGTGCTTCATGTTTTCTATACCCGTCTGCAGGACGTCATCTTTGTCTGCACGTGAAGAGAGACTAGCTTTGGTTATATATTCATGTATAGTTATCATGGCATAAAAGGTACCAAATTATATTTAAAGAAAGTTCGTTATTTGACTAATTACACCCCAATGTCTACCGTATAAAGTAGATGATGCTTAGTTAAATGAAATTGACAATTAATAATTTAAACAGATATATCTTAAAGTTGTGGGCGATGTTTCATGGAGAGACGAAGATTCACGGCAAATTGTTACCGCCAAGTAGTTTCATGTCTCCTTCCATTGTTGTTATCCCGGCTTTAATGTCCTCTATATCCTTCATCACCTGCCGACATATGAAGCAGCAAGCTACGTTAGCACTAGCATTAGTTTAACATAGCAAGCAGAAATCTACGTTAGCACTAATCTTAATTTAACTACGTTGTATAGTAATACAACAATAATAATGTGAACATTTATATTGCGCCAAATTCATGCTTCAGAAGCATGTTCGTAGCGCTACATTATTACGCCGCCCAATGTATCAATACCGTATTTATTAGGGGTGTAACGATAAGTCGATCAGTCGACCTATTGCAATAGTGTGTGTCCCGATAGCAATCTATCGATAGCAATCCTAACAGTCGATAACTATTGGCGATAGTATGATTGACTATCGATAGTTCCGATAGTTTATTTTTATTAGTTTTTTGTTGCTTATTTTTTTTCTCCAATTGCAGCCTAGAGGGGTATTAAAGTCTGAAAATAGTGTAAACCAGTGGGATATGCGTAAAATGTAGCTAGTTACCCAATAACATATGTTTGACCATGACATATGTAAACAAATCCATAATATTGTATACATTTAACATTCATTTTGCATAAACGTGATACTATCGCGATATCTTTGTCAAATTGTGATAGTATCGTGATATTAATTCTAACTATCGCAATACTATCGTGATAGTGAAATTACCTGTGATAGTCGCCCCTAATAATACCACATGACATGCTGTTAGTTTGTTTTTGTTGAAAATATTTTGAAAGTTTGGAAATTTGCCTTGTCATGACAATTCTAATATTGCAATATTTGTTCCACAAAATGTCGTTACTGATAGTTTACTATGGTTTGTTATCACTGTTGGTCTTATCTGTTCAGAATGAATGATATGATATGATGTGAACATTTTATCAGTTTTATCTTCAGTCAGGGTTTTGTGTTGTGTTGTGTTGTATTCTCAAATATATTTTGAATTATATTCTCATGTATGTATCCCATGTAATTAAATTAAAACTAGTACTGATACTGAATAGCTGATAAACTTAATGAAGTTGTATACTGGTATGTACGCTATCAAAACCAAGATAATGTTTTTCCTGTAATTTAGTACTCTAAAATAATATACTAGTAATAGTTTTGAGCATTGAACAATGAAAATGACCTTTGTGAGATCAGTTGCACATCACTTCCATTGGTAATTTCATATATTTGAGATGAAATAAAATATAATAAAATAAAATGAAATAAAATAACATTGGCTATGAAAATAATGTTCAGAGTGACTTATATTATCAACAAAAGTGCTGAATATGAGATGACAGATAAACTATAGTAGGATTTGTTTAAATGGAGCCCCTGTTTTTTTCAATTTATAAATTATACAGATGTTTGAGCAGAGTTTGCTTTAAGTTTTAGTGAATACGGACCCAAACCCCAGTAGATTCTGGTTATGTACTATCTCAAGCATGGGAAATGGCGCTTTAGCAGTGTTTTTAACATTTCCACTATGTAACTTTCCACGAAAACTTAAAGCAAACTAGGCTCAAACTCCTGTATAATTTATAAATTGAAAACAAAACAGGGGCTCTATTTAAAAGAATCCTACTATAGTATGTAAAAGCCCATGCATGTATGTGTCTATTCGTGTTATGCGCACATGAGATGTGCATATACAATAATGTTGTAATCTGTTGTCAAGTAATGATTATTCCTTGTCCGTTATGTGTATATCTACTGTATTGGTATGCTAGTATCTACATACAAGTTGTTTTAGGTGCTAGTTAGTTTTTTCATTAGAGTTATAGAAACTATGGTAATGTGTATATAAATATTAACGTGCAGTTTTCTATAGCACCAAATTCACATTACCCCGGTCAATGGATATGTGTGCACTCAATTCCTTCTCAACTCCCTGGGGAGTATACAACCCAAGCTGCCATTCAAAACACTACAAGGTTATCTTTTACATGTCCATCTCATGATCCTTCCGGGTACCCATTCTCTGCTGGGTAAACAGGCATGTTCAAATACAGCCACTTGCCTAAGGTGACACCACAAGTTTTTCAGCCTGTGATTCGGTGTGCATGGGGTAGGAACGAATCCTAGATACGATCAGGTAGTACTCGGTCACCATCCAAGCATCAGCAACGCTCGAAAGTGATCGACTTCAACCTGAGCGGTCAACCATGCAATGCACGGGACCATGTGCCACCACATGGTTTTCATGTTTTAATATGTTTTCACTTATCTATGGTAGAGTGCATATCTTTATGTTGACAGTATTTCTGTCTTTGCATATATAGTACATGTAGTTATTACTTCATTATTTTAAATTTTAATATTAAATATGATTTTAATTGAGATATATTACCACAATGTGAATCGAGTAGAATTTGTTTTGTTATATTTCTCAATATTAATAAATGGGTGTTTTGTGGGGGTGTTTTTTGGTTATGGAACTCCTTTTTAATAGACATTCAATGTGTTTTTCTTTTTTTCTTATCAAATTCCTTGGTTAAGCTTCTAGTTTTGTATCTTTCATTTATATATTAAATGATGGTTGGGTGAAAAACCATCACAAAACTGGGACCATTGCTAACACTATCATTTACTAATATTAACGAGAGTAATTGTATAAACATTTCACAAACCTGACCAAAATAATGTGACAGCATTATTACCCCCTTCGAGAATTTTTCAATGGACAAATCTTAATATTTTAAATCGAATATTCCTGCATCAACAGTTATATGCAATACATCGATGAATATAGTTTAGTTTTGTAGCAGCTTTGAGTATATCTTTAGTGTAATGATAGCTTTTATGGAAATATTATGGTTATAGAATAAGCCAATTCATCACATGTACAAATGTTTAAGTGCATGGTTATATTGTATGTTTGTGTAAAGTTGAATGACAATCAGGTTCATTAGTTAAATGGTTTTTTTCATTATGTGATAATTGGACCAGTCTAACCATTAGTAGTTATATAATTTCTCATATCATGCCCATTTATGTTTAAAACATAAATTTTGGTGCATGTAAAAACAAAAAATGTACAGTAGACCTCGCATATACCGGCCTCGCATATAACGGACTGAATCTGAAGTCCCAGTCCCGTCTAAATGCTAATTGCGGCATATGCGTATAATAGACTTCACATATAACGTACAGAAATAGCCTGTCCCAATGAGTCCGTTATATGCGAGGTCTACTGTATCTTGTAAACTTTTGTGCCATTTATTGGCAATCATAGTTTTCCCTCTGCAGTTTCATATCATGTTCAATTTTTTATGTAATGTTGTCCTTGAACGGGAATAATGGAAAGTTTGGAACCTGGTACAATGTGAAAAATATGCATTTTATCCAAATCATTACAAAATGGTAAAATATTACGACTATACTACCATATGAACATGTTTACAGACAAACCCAGGGAGATAACTGTGGTATTATAAATACTGCAGACCAATTTGGAATACCGAGGCATGTTCAGGATGGCGAGTTTACGCAAGTTCACGCATGATGTCACATATGAAGTATGAAGGTTTCCAAGGCGATTTCACGCGTGTACTCGCGTAAACTCACCCTCCTGAACAGGCCTCCCATCTCTGCAGAGATGTCAATTTAGCAAAGACGTATTATATATAATGTATATGGCATTAAATCAAAACTGACAGTGTGTATGCATGTTGCACAACCATGTCATAGTTTTTCTTAGTAGATCTTTGGTGCAATGTTGTTATTCTTACTGTATTAAACATATCTCACAACTGTTTGAACGAACTTTGTTTTTATTTCCAGTACAAGAGGCAGTGGTCGCACGTTGAAACTTTTATCCTGCAATTAGAATTGAAAACATTTATGAAATAACCAAGTGACAATGCATACAGACTTTCAAGATTATTTCTCCTGCAGCGACATTAAACTCCATATATTTTACTCACTCAAGATTATTTTACATAGTGAGTTTATGGCAAGAAGAAAACGGTGGGCTGGTACTGATAAACCAAAGATGGCAACTGCTGTAAATTCATTCATTCATGTGTTGCATCTCGTCAATCGTGTGTAGAAAGGAAACGCTAGCTACGGTATTGACGACGATTCCATGTCGCAGGTTGGAACTATTTGGACATTTAGCTACGAATAATGTAGTTCAACAATCTATTGAATTACCACTAGTCCCTCGAGAAAGTTTCGAACGTTTTCAGTAAACAAAAGACTTAACAAAACACCCATTCAGCAAGATCAAGGCACATAATTAGGGGCGACTAGCGAGGCCAATTCTATTATTACAATAGTATTGTGTTAAGCGGCACATACACGATCAATAACAATGACAATAATATTGTCAATACTGGATAATACTGTTAGTGGGCGATATTGAAGCAAAAATTCGACTTTGACAATGCTGTTGGTGACCAACAAAGATTTCATTAATAATAATGTATCAATATTATTGTCATTCATATTGATTGTGTATGGGCCGCTTTATTTTAAAATACTATAGCGATAGTATTGCAATAGTTGTGCTATTATTGCGATAGTTTGTGTTTAAAAATAAGTCTTTTAAAGATGGCTAATCATTTGTAATATAGTGGCTAATGTACACAGTAGCCCAGATAGGACACGTATCCGCATACATGTAACTTGGTCTTAGTGTTTAAAAATACATGTAGTACACTATCGATAGTTGATGGTACTATCGATGGAAATTACTATTGATGTATTGCTATCGGACTACTCACTATCGCTATCTATATGCAAAATATATTGTTCTCAACAATCTTGAAATACAAAGACGCTGTGGAATTGCCCATAGAACAATGACAACAGATGAATAATCTTTCAGAAATTAATTTCCATTTTCTGGACAACAAACATATTATATATGAATGTATAACATGTAATTTATTTGCAATTCTGTAATTCCATACACTTGTGGATCAACATAAAGCATGGTCATGTAGTTGATAAAGCCGTCATTTAATTCAATATCCAACACTTCAATTTGCCAAATCAACTCTGCCTGATGTTGAATGACTTCCAAACAGTCACATTGAGGTCTGCGTCCTTAATATTACATTAAGTTGCCTTTTGTGTTAGAGGCAACTGGAGATGCCAAATTGAACAGATATTTCCATTAAATAATTTAAACCAGTACCACGGTTTTAAAATGTACACGAATCTTCATCCTGAATCTTGGAAATCACCTGATAGCATTGTCTATGAGATGTTGCAGAGACACAGGCACCCAGGTCTGTGTACTGCCAGTGTACATAAACACCACGTTCCGATCAATAAACATTTGTATATTCCCGAACCGATACACCTGTCTCCCTTCGTGACTCTTCCCGGGCACCGGCACAAACAAAATATTATTATCGTTCGCCTTTTTCTCTAGTAGGTCCTTGAAACTGGTCGGAACCGATGTGTTGACCGTTCGGACCGACTGCATCGTCTCGGCTTGAGCTGCGGTCTGCGATGTCTTGGTTTGAGACGGAGGCTGCACGTCCATCTGCCGCCGCTCGGTGTGAGTGAAGTACGCCATGTTTTCCCGTACCCCGGGTTGGTAGTGCCCGGAGACGGCCTGGTTCATGATCTCCAGCGCCTTGTTGAAGTGTTCCTTGACCACTGGGTGTGACCGCATGTCCTCGGGAAACAGGGCCTTCCAACCCATGTACCACTTCGTGATTTCGTCGAAGTTGGGCATGCTGCTTAGCCAGCCGCACAGAACTTGGAGCCAACGAGGAAAGAAGGCTTTGTCCAGAACGTTCACCAGATGCTGGTTCGGGATGATGCGGTACCAGGATATGAACCACCTCCATCCATCCAGGATCTGTTGGTGAGGGTTGACGATCAGCTCCTGTATTGCACGGCCCAGTTTGGGCAGGATGTTCTTCACCAAGAAGGCGTCCATGTGTCCGGGTTTAAAGACGCCCAACCACGGCTGCAGGATGATCTTGGCGGACATGTCTGACGGATGCCAGTTGACGAGAGCATTAGCGAGCTTGTGTCGGATTGGCGCGTACAGCGGCTCAAGTTTGTCGCCCATCAGCGGAAGTAGCGGGTGGATCCACGCGTGCACCGGCATCGTGTCAGTGAGCGGGTTCCAGGATTCTACTTCCTGTAGCAACCGTGGCAGCACAAGCTGGTCCAAGATATTTTCCAGGATCCACCGAGGAAGGGCCGGCTGCCAAGTTTCCAGAACACAAACCAGTGGGTCAAATTCGCGGACGCTCCACCGAAGTATCGCGCTACGGACTGGAGGCAGCCATGTGTCCCACAGAAGTCGCTGATAAGTGTCCATGTCGTTAATGTCGTGGTGCTGACCACTCGGAGCTTCCAGCAGGACGCGCCACTCGCGGACCGTGTTGAAACCGTAACCCGGCTCACTGAGAGGTTCCCACGGAGCGAAGAAAGACTTCATCAGAGGAAACACCAGAGCGATAGCCAGCGAGTCCATGTCGTACATCTTGTACTCCTCGTAGTAATCTCTCTGCATCATTTTGAACACGTCCACGCACCCATCCAACGTCAGTGGCTTCTCACAACCAGCCTGTGTCCGCCTTTCACAGTCTTCAATTATTTCCAAGAGTTTTGACAGTTTATCGAGATGCTTTTCTTCTTCGGTACAGATGACGTCCAACCGTTCTTTCTCATGCTCCATGTTTACAATGGCGTTTTTCTCGTGTTTTAGTGTCCTGTCGTTGATGATGATGTCATCTTCGGCCATGTCGACGAGGAGGTTCAAGTTGTGAAGCAATTCTGGCATATCGAACACACGGTTCTGTCTGTCATCCATCATAATGATTTCCTCCAAGTCAGGTTTATCGTGGCGACTCGATATGGTGTGGTACCCTGTCATAACCCGCTGTTCTTTACCAGTCATATCAATCACTTTGACTTTGCTCAATTTCGGATCGAACGATTTCTTCTTGCGACCTTTCCCAGTTTCAATAGCTTGTTGAGCCGTCTTGTAGACATATCTAGGCTTCTGTACCTTATTTTCCGTTCTCTTCCATTGTTGTAAATCTTGCTGGAATTTGTTCTCATCGTCTTCATCGGAATCGACCGTGGGGAAATCGACAAGGGATCTAGTTGACCTTTCAGTGCCATGAAACCCAATGGTACCTTTTCCCTTCCTTTTGAAAGCCTCAACAGGTGTTGTAATGCCTTGACCAGTCGTACCGAGACCTTCACCCGGTTTGTAACCCATTTTCTGCAAGAGTCTCTGACCAATACCTCTCGTGTGTCTCTCCCAATTACCAAATTCCCGCGTTTCATTATGACCTTTCAAGTAATGTGGCGTGGCCTGTTTACCTTTGAAACTTTTCGGTTGTTTCGATGACAATAATTTTCGTCTGGGTTCATGAATATGGCCACTTGAATCGTTGGAATTGGCACCTTCAGAATCTTCCTTTTTCGGTTCCCCTTTGAAACCACCACTAACGAAACTTAGTGGAGCAGTGTAGTCTTTCTTTTTACGTCCACCTCCTCCTAGCCCACCTCCTCCTAGCCCACCTCCAAAACTTGGTCTGACATTGTCATCATCGTCGTCTTCTTTGTCGGCCCAAATTCCATAAATTGCCTGATTTTTGGTTTGACGAAAAAGTCTGGGAGCCAATGCATCTTCAATATCCTGATCTGTCACTTCAAATCGTTCTACCTCTGGAGAAGACATGGTATACGAACTTACTGCTATGTATGTTATTTGAAAAGGTCACGCAAAATTATTCTGACGTTCTCAGAACAAACTGAAACGTTTTCTAACGTTTGTAACCAACAACCATCACGCACTTTGCCGAAGCGGCGGAAGTAGTGGTTAAATAATATAATCAAAAGTGGAATCCGAACATGAAATAGACGATTGAAATAAAGTGTATATAATCATTCCAGCTACAAATAAATCAAAATAAATAATATGTTAAATCACTGTGTGTTAAACTATATTTAATAGGAAAGAAAATCTTAAGAAAAATAAGAATTATTACCACCATTATTTTAAAGCTTATAATTCGTATTTGATTTTTTGAGTATATTTATACTTCCCAAGGCAGCGTTTGGAGTTACGGCCCTTGAATTATCTCAAGAAATGTGATATTTTGGCGTGTGTTTCTTTCGGGAGCAAGCAATATAGTCTAGATCTTCATTTGTACACTTATTACTCGTTAGTACAACCTTCTTAATTCTGATACACCCATAATATTACAGACAACTCGCATGTATCAACACGCTGACCTTCAAATTAAAACATGTACACCATGGCATTGTGAAACTTTTGACAAGTCTTGTCAGTGTCAAATAAGGCTGCTCGTTTATCACTTAGCCGGATAGGATATATTGGAATCCGTGCCACTATAGCCATCACAGATTGCATATTATCATTCATTTGGCATAATAAATTTGATAATAATCCGTAAAATTATTGCTAATTTGATATTGCTGTTAGACATAGAAGTTTAAAACGTATTAAAACACAAGCCAAATATGAGAATGTCTGATAACACACACACATGTGTGAGGGTGTGTGTGTATGTATGATACACCCACCTCGCACTTCACTTCACTCTTGACTATATATATTAGTATTAAACGCGTGTTGCATTTTCAGATTATCGTATCATGGCCGATCTGAAGTCTGATGATGGTCCCTCTGAGACTGTTGAGAGCCCTTCACCATTGCCGTCGGTTACTGAACATCAGAGGGAACTTGGAAACCAATCGTTCAAAGAATTTGAAAACCGACAATTCGGAGCGTGCATATCGATTCTCAACAAACTGACAAACCAACGATCGTCGGATATCAAAGTTTCTCAGAATAAAGCGGTGGCTGAGTTTTACCAAAGCAACTTCCGTAATGTCGATGAATTCAGGAAAAAAATGAACAGTGTATGTTGCTTTCGTTACTCTTATAATTATTGAATTTTAACCAAAAATGGATTCAATTTCAAGTTTGTTTGTTATTGTGTTGTTTTAACAATCTCAACACAAAGGTGATTTGCTTATAAAGAGTATATTATCATTATCACACATTTGCACACTGTAATCGGTAATTTCCAGCACAGAAAAGTGTTCATTTCAAATTTCTCACACTTGGCTTCAAAGCTTGTAATTGTTAGGATTATGTTTCTTAATGAACAGATGAAGAGCAAGATGGATAGATAATTCTTATATTATAACTTGTAATAACATATCTTTATTGTCAATGTGTCGGAGAAACCAACTAGGACGTACAGTGCTCCCTTGATATAACGCCCTTCGATGCACCGCGGATTTGGATACAACGCGGGGTCCAACGTGGACCCCAT
>JAVCKZ010107439.1:0-10506 GCA_034780755.1 Lepetodrilus elevatus
AATCAGGAATATTATTAAAACAAATTGATCTGAACATGTATTTAAAAATCGATTCACATTAAAATTATTAATCGATTTACAAAGACAGAATCGTGTATCACGATATAAGAGGTAAAATCGCGATGCACCGATACATCGGTGAATCGTGACACCCCTAATCTCCAGCATAGAGAGAATTAAAGTGTTCTTTAAATTTACATTACATTAGATTTAAGATTTCTTCATGAAAATGCCATGTTAACAATGAGCTGACGACATTGGTTTTCTAGATGCTGAACAATATTGTTCATTCATACCATGATGTATTATAATGGTGTTCCTGACTGTTCCATTTGCAGGAATCTCCCCCCGTATACCCAGGGGCGGAGTCCATCGACAGCAGTGTACCTGCCCCACCCTCGTACAGTCAGGCGATACAAGACCCTACGTGTAAGTTCCAAGAAACATGTTCTTGGAAATAATACATGTACATAGATAAATATATAAAAATAATTATTTTTATTTTCCGAAGTGGAAAATATTGTGTCATCGGATCCGTAATAATCAAATAACTATGGCCTTATCTTTAACATTTTGTAGCCAAATATTATATATGTGATGGCATATTCTACATCAACTCTTTTTTAATTTTTTATTTATATCTTATCCGAGTGCTGGAACTGTGTGTTTTTAATATTTATCATATTTATATTGATGAACTGTTTATGACAGCACCTCCACCGACTTACGAGTCGCTCTATGGAAAGGTCAAGGCCGCCAAGACCCAGTCCAGCGGGGTCGCGGACTTCTTGAAGAAATTTGTCCTCATCCTAGCTGGCACGAGTGAGTATCATGATCACCTTGTACTTTATTCAGCATTCTATGTCAGGGATTTCCAGGGATAGAAGTTCCCACTCACCTGGCAGCCTAATTGATTTCTCCTAATGTTAAAGTTATCGGCTGGTAGAAATTTCATGTTTTGTTATTTATCATTATTTCGAGCGAGTAAGTTTTTAAGTTGTCCCATCACTGGATTTCTATCCCACTAATGATAATCTGAATTTACATTCATAGATAATATTTGTACAAGATTCGTTTTTAAATTATGTATAAATTGACAGATTTATTATGATGATGATGATAATCAGATTATGATGTTGATAATGATGAAATAGAATTTATTTGTATTATTGTTGTTGTTATGATGGTGGTGATAACAATGATGATGGTGATGATATGTTTCAGTTGGCTGTACCGTATTAATAGGGATTGTGATGGCCATTCCAATTGCTATGATTGTTGTTGGTAAGTTACCCTCTTTTATTTTGTTTTTACATTGACTGAGAGATACTAATAATATGCTAGAAACATTCTAAATTTCCCATATATATATCATAAGACATTTGGAAATTCTTAATTTTTAACTTTATATAAAAATCAAATTAAATGTCCAAAAAGGCTACTGGCCCTAAATTAATTTTTAATTTAATTTTATTTTATTATATTTATTAATTATCTTTTTTGCAGGTGCGCTCCATTTACATGACTGTCCTGCCGAGCGGTACATCCCGATCTATCTGGTCGTCGCTGGTAGTTTCTGGTCGTTGATGAGCCTCATCAACCTAGGGAAGAGGTGCATGCACCGGGGCGACGACGAGAATGACGACAACAACAAGAAGAAAACCAATCCCATCGAGTCCGTCATCAATACTTTCATGTTTGCATGGTTTATAGCAGGTGTGTATGTATAAACTTGCACGTTGGTAGACTACAAACCTTAAAGTGGCAAGATTATCTTTGCAAGAGATCAAAGTTCACTAACATATGATTTTTGTAGATTTAACTTCAGAACATATTTTTGCCTACCGGTAATAATATGTAGAAACCTCCCAAAAAAAATAATTAATATTTAATATTGTATCAGAAAATAAATTATCTTACCACTTTGCATCTTTTAAAATACTAGAGAGTAGTAGAAATCAATGAAGATTATAATTTTATTGTTTTGCAATCCTTTTTTTCTTGCTATAGGCAATGTGTGGGTGTACCGTACTTATGGGAACTACAACCCCCATGACCCGTCCGCACACAACTACTGTGACAACACGTTGTTCCTGTTTGCATTTTGGATCATTACCGCGATGTACATCATGTTCGGAGGGCTGTGCTGTTGTCTGGCCGTCAGTGGATGTTTAGCTGTCTGCTTCAACGCTAACAGCACCTAGCTGTGGAAAATCTGATGCCACCTAGCTGCAGAAACAGTGGCGTCACCTAGCTGTAGAAATACCAGTGCCACCTAGCTATAGGAATACCAGTGCCACCTAGCTACAGAAACACTGGTGCCACCTAGCTGTAAAATTCTGTCCACATGTTCAAAGACTTGACATTCTCATATTCTTTTGCTAGGACCAGCTTTTCAGGCAGAAACATCAACATTTTCACCTTCCTAGTTTCACATTTGGGATGGGACTAGGTTTTGAATTTCGTTAATATTTCCGAAAATAATGTGTCCATTTGTTGGCATACATTTTACGCTTGTGAAAAATGAATTGTCTTTACTACCGTATCTGTTGAGTTTATGAAATTTTAAGCGAAAGTTCTCTTTTCAGTTGTTTTGGTGCATGTTTTTTTTTTATGATCTACTCTAACATTGAAAACAAATTAAAAATGCATAATATTTTACTTAATTGAAAACTGTCTACATTCCACTATTCCATCTTATATCCATTCCCTTCCACATCTTTCAAAATATTATTTCCTAACATGGCAATTTTCTGCGATTCCGCGTAAATCTGCTGATTTATTTGGCCATAGGTCGATTTATGTGCACTCGATGTGGCTTTGGAGCCTCAAGACCCAGGGCTTGTTGTCCCGCTGAAATCACAATGTGTTGGCATGCCTGATTACCTCCCTTTTCCCTGATTATCTTCCTGTAATGAATTCTACTTCTGGGTGTGTGTTTATTTTTAAATGTTATCGGTGTCTAGATGGTATAAAAGTCCTAAATGTATGAGAGTATTTGCTGTGTATGAATATTTGCTGTGATCGTCAGGTTTTCAACTTATTGCAGTGTTTCGAAATAACTAGCCTGTCTGTTATTTTTCAATTTTATCTATGTGACCAATTGATGATTAACCCTGATGTTATGATGATCTTTTGTTAATTTTATCTATGGAGGTCAGTGGTTTAACCTGATTTTTTAAATGGTCATCTAGAGCTACTGATGTGCTCATGGGACATCTAAGGAATATTCTCTGGGACCGAGAGTATTATGGAAATAATAAATTGGGCTGCTCCTTTCTAGCTGTTCTGTCTGTACTTTCTGTCTGAGACATGTGCAGTGTTGATCCTTTGTAACTGCGCATGTCTCAGACAGAAAGTACATACAGGAGATAGAAATGAGCGGCCCCCAATGAAACGCCAGTGGAAGAAGTCTATTCTTGTACATATTGTAATTAATATGTATGCTCAACGGGTACATAAAAAAGGTATTGTAAATATTCTTCACTAGATTACTCGTATCGATTCAGTATTCCATTTCTTCAGCTTCAACCGAGCACTATCGGTATCCTGACATCCTTATGCCACGCTTCTTGCTCTTTCCTTCCTTTAACCCTCTCCATGCTGTAGGCATTACCTGTGCCTAATCCAGCAGGGAGGGGGTTAATTTGTATAAATGTGTACTGGAAATTAATATTGTATTATGAATATTGTGCATAATTTGGTCGTGATTTGATGATTAAATTCCAACAATAGAATGAATATATTTCAAAACAGGATTATATGTACCATGTGAAGCTCCTGTAAAATCATAGTTCAATATGAAGATGAATGTTATGAGTGACAAGATCATCTTTGCATGCAATAATAATGTAATTATTTTTGTTTATATATACATGTATGTTGTTAATATACATAATAGTATGAAGGAAAAGTGTGTGGAAAAGCATATTCCTATCGGATTAGTAAAAATTCTGTAAAATGAAATATCATACTTGTCAGACAAAGATGGTTGTTTAATGATATGTACATTCAGTAATTTACCACATACTGTATAGTGGCTTGAACACTACTGTACAAAACTGGGCTAACTCTAAGGTAGCATTATTACCAACGTTAGCTAGGGTTGGAGTTATGCTGTTTCATACCAGGCCTTGTATGAGGCAGGATGTAGTGCAGTGGTAGACGTCTGAACAAAAGGTTCCAGGTTCAAATCCCACCCTATTGGCCCTGGCATCAATGTTTGCAAAAGTTACTTTTCTGACGCGATATTGATAGGATGCACTGTCTGTAGAGTGGCAATGCAGTTATCATCCTTGGTCTTGTCAGTACCAGCCGGTGCTCGAAGGTTTACTGCAATATTCAGCACTATGGATGTTGTGGGTTTCCTCCTGCCATAAACTGACAAGTCGTGATATTGGTGAAAGATTCTAGAAAGCGACTCTAAAACCTCAATAAAAAGGAAAATAGAAAAAAACAGGCCTTACGTCCTATGCCAACATGACATTGCTACTTGACCTTCTCCATGCTGTAGGCAACTGGAGATGCCCTAAAGAGCAGAGCCTGTGCCTAATCCAGCAGGGAGAGGGTTAAGTATATGAGAGATATGTTTTTTCCATCCAACTAAATGTATTTGTAATTATCAATATGTGAGTGAGTGATTATGGAACGTTGACGTCGCTGTGAGAATCTTTCACCCTTTTATGACGGGTGTCTATTAATATCTTCTTTCTGCATGCTCCTTTTCTTTTCTTTTCCTCCATTATCTCTGTATTTCTGTGTTTATTTTTTAATATTTCGCCAAATGAAAAGCTAGCCATTCTACACATTTTCTTCAATTAGTCCAATAGCTGAGATATATGTTATCGTAGGCTTTAGTAATATTTATATTGTTGTCTTTTAAGCACTGATGTAAAAATATTTTTTATTATGTACTAATATTGGATGTATACAAATACGAAGGCATTTTCAGCATTAGTTTGAGATGATGTTGGAAAGGTTTTTAGTCAAGGATACATTTTCTACTTTATTATTGTACAGGTTGTATGAACATGTTAGAAATATAACTATTTTTAAGTACAGTTAGCAATTATAATGGAATATACTGGTATGGTATGTGTTCAGAAAAGATTACCGGTACATTGAGTATTAATTTTATGTTAAAAAATATTGTTGTTTTACACAGAAATTTCATATTTTACAATTAGCTAGTTTCAAACATTGTTTTATGTCATTTTTTTCAGTATTACACTCTGTGATAATTATTATTTTTGTCATATTTAATTGTATTTAATTTTTGCAGAAACATATCTATATCAGCAACAAATATGCATTGTACCCAAACAATGTTCTGTTGATTGTTTTTTTACTAAACAAGTGAGTGAGTTTATGAAGCATTACAAGCTGTCCACCTCTTGACTTCATGTGAACTTTCGACTCAATTTCTTCAGTTCTATGTTGTTTGAGCTGAAACGAGTTTCAATTCAGCTACTAAGGTGCATACAATCGAGTATTTTCTCTATTGTAGATACTGAATCAAGCTCAATGGTATTTCTACCAAATATTTGTTTAACCTCCTCGTTAAATATTATGGAAAAGCATGGATTTTAGTTAATGTGATATTAGTGAAAGATTCTAGAAAGCGACTTTAAATACCAATGCAAAAAAAAAAGAAGAAAAAATAATATAAGGCTAGTGGAGCAATGGGACGATATCGTGGAGCTCATATTCAGCGTTATATCGAGGATACATTGTATACATAACTACCAAGTCAGCTTCAGAGTGTGTCTTTGTTACATTGTGTTCTATAATATGTGATAACTTGGAATTTATTTTCATATGCTTGTTTTTATTTAATATTGGCACCGTTTTATGTATGAAGTTCAATCATGAGCTTCTTCTGTTTTTGTGCGTGCTTTCAGCAAGATTTTCATCAATTTGCATTAATTTATTCTACCCAAGTATTTTTTGTTGACATGATACTCTTGCAATTAAATTTGGCAACATTATCCTTAACTAGGTTTCTGTGCAAGCTCAGCTATAATGATAGTTTAATTTTCATTGAAAGATCAATTAACGATGGTACGAGTCATTGTAAGATCAATTGTTTCATGATGCTCTCGTGGGTCATTGTAAGATCAATTGTTTCATGATGCTCTCGTTTCCACTGAGAAGCGTACCTCTCGCTCTAATCTACTGTATATTTCTTGGTGATAGCTACTAGAGCTCTGTGGTCTCAGTGGACAGGAGAACTTCATGGCAGGATATACCTTGTCCTTGTATAATACTCAAATTTAAATTACCGTAATTACTCTAATAATTCGAACCCTCTAATAGTTCGAACACATAAATTAATTTCCGAAAATAATTTTTCTGACCCGAAAAATACGAACATGACCATATTTTTTTCAGATCGTAATTTTCCAATTAACTGATCATAATCATTAAACAAGTAAATAAATACTAAATACAATAAAAAAAATTTACAATACAAAGTCATTCATTTGTTTACCATTTCAATTACAACCATATTTTGTACTTTAATTTGGTTGTCCCTAATTATACGAACAGGTCATTTTAAATTTTCGTATTTTTCTGATAATTTGAACGGCTAAAAATGTAATTATTTTCTCCTGTTCGAATTATTAGAGTAATTACGGTATATATGGCTACATGTTCATTTCTTACTCAAGAAACGTTGGTCTGAAGTCTTAGGCAGCTTAATAGTGCCTTCCTTAATGATGATCAGAAATATAAATTGCGTATTTGTGAATTTTACAAATAACTTATTTCCACTTAATTTGTATTACACCTTCAACTGATTTTATGTTGTAATGACTAATGTTACATTTATATTATATCCATGTATATATTTATATACAATATATACTATGTATATGATAACTATATTAAAAAGTATGAATTGTACATTATCTTTTTCTTGTCTGTCAATATTTAGCAGTATACTGTGCCATTCCTAAAATGTGACTGTCCTCCTCAGTAACGGGATGCTTTACCAACATCGCCAACACTCCAACAAATGTTTCCGTTTATGGTGACAAACGAAAACGTTAACCTGTGGTTTATAGTAGAGAAAGCTGTGCTGGCTGCCATCATCAATTTCCCTCCCAAATTCCCATATAATAATCCTGTTCAATGTTCCAAGAGAGAGAAGAACCAGGCCTCGATATTACAAACATTTTGAGTACGATTTCATGCTCAAGTTCAAATTTTATACAGGGAATATTGTGATCAATACTTTGAGGTGAGCATGAAATCGTACTCCGGAAGGTTTCGTAATAGTACTAGTATCTAATATACAAATCAACAAGTAGGCCCTTTATATAAATTTAAGACAAAATATACTGTTCATTGACAACCAGAAAATACATTTTATTTACAATATTACTTGAAACAATGTACATTTTATAACTAAAGTAAACAATATTATAGTAATATAGTAATAACGACAATAATAATAATAATAATAATGTGAACATTCATATTGCGCCAAATCTACGCTCGCATGCATGGTCATGGCTCTACACTGTTACCAGTTCAGTTAATTTTATTCTCATAAGTCACATTATGTGACATAAAGAACATACATATATTAAATACAATACATACCAGTATATTCTAAGAGAGTAGTATAACTTTTATAAAACGTCATTAGGCCTGGAGATTACGAACCTGTTCCTATAGTAAGATTTCATGCTCATCAAAGTTGTGGTCACAAATCCTCATATATAATTTGAGCTTGGGCATAAGATCGCACTTGAGATATTTCGTAATCTTGGGGGCCATGGTATCGTTTCTCGTTTCTCGAGAAACGATACCCTGGTTACGAGATTACGAAACGTGTTTTGAGTAAGGTTTCATCCTGCTCAAAATTGCGTTCACAAATCTCAATACTTGAGCTTGAGATCGTAGAGATCGTAGTCTACTCAACATTTTCCGGAATATCGTGGCCATGTTGTTTACGTTGGGATAAAGAGCGTTGTTAAAACTAGTTTACTGGTTTCCCAGTACTATTTACCAAATGAGGCAGCCTACAACATCTGCGACGCATAATGTCGCAGACTGCCTTTTAACCATTGGTTGGTACTGGAGAATGATTTACTTATAATAACAACAATACTACTAATAATACTAATAATAATAACAACAATAATAATAATAATAGTAACAATAATAACAATAATAATAAAATATTTTACATAAACCAACAGAAAAACATAAATGCGTTTGTTCCTTACACAATTATAATAATAATAACAATAACAATAATAATAATAATAATCATAATAACAACAACAACAACAATACTACTACTAATAATAATAACAATAATAATAAAATATTTTACATAAACCAACAGAAAAACAAATGCGTTTGTTCTTTACACAAGTGGTTACATATTATATACAAAATAATGTGTGAATTCACTGCTTCATTTTGTCGCCAAAATAATATTGGATTATTTATCGATCGTTATAATCTGCACAATATACAGCCATGCATTATTAAACAGAAGGGGCGTTCTATAACAATCTAAGACATCTAGCAAGTTCTTCCAATTTGTCCTTAGGAGGTGTATGAAAACAAAAACTCTTCATATGCTATTAATCAATGTAGAGTAGTAATCAGAAAAAGGGGATTTATTAAATACAATGGGCGGGAATCTGCTTAATTTGATCATGAATGCTTTCATAACGAAAACAGATTAAAATAACTCCTTTTATTATGTGTAGAACATCAAAGTATAATAGACCTACCTAAACGTTTGTCTGTTCATATTTTTGCTTTTACAATGGGCTGTTTCTAGGATAAATAGTCTTCGCGTGCATATAAGCACAATCACAATTGTTCTGAATTGATTTCCCATGATTATAATTATTTCTTTTTAAAAACACGTTGCTAATTAGATTGAATGCATATAATGGAATTGTCGTTAGCATAACAGGTTTTTGTTTATCATTAGATGCTGTGTAGCCGCTGAAGATGTCTTTGGATGCTGTGCATGTATATGAAACAGGAACACTGCCCATCCTGGGATTAGAACCGGTGTCGGACCAATCAGAGTGCAGTGATGTATTTGCCTTATGGGATTTGAATGTAAAGTAAATATTTATTCTATATTATTCTCCCTTTTGCACTTCAATTAGTCTGAAAATTGGTATGCTAATGCTGTTTATTAACTGCATGTAATTTGCTGTGCTCTGACTATGCACATTTTACTCCACGGGACAGATTTTATAGGAGGGGGACAGATTTGATAGGAGGACATATTCGATACCACACCGGAACTGTTGAATTGATAGCCATACACTCTAATGCCTGAAGTTAATAAGGGAGTCATGATCATTCGCTGGCCATGTTACAAAAAAAAAGCATATTGTTATGACCATCGTGTGTTTCACATATGATACTATTCCACTTTGTTTTAAAGGCATAATATCACATATATTTATGGTTGTTTTTTACTAGTTCTTAGCTATAACTGCAAAGTACATTCACTTGATATACTAGTACTTAAAATCATGTTTGTATTTCCAAAAAGCTTTCCAACGCTGCAACCTTCGATAGACAACCTGAATATGGTCCGTATGTCTTTGCTTCATTATATATCATGTAAGGTAGACATAACTCTCATATTCGCTCGCAGATTCCTTCATAGATCAGTTGATGCATCAAAGAAAAGATAAATAGCGGAACGTTCCCTTTATTCATATAAAATATTAATATTTTGATAACTATCGAGTAGGCCTCGTTGGGACTAAGTACATCACTAAATAACAACTTTTGGGAGGATAAATCAAGCGTAAATAGCCTCTCAGATAGACATTCGTTTGTACATTGTATAGGTCTTTAAGCTCCAGTGCAGTTAAGCGAGTGAGACTGTGAGATTGGGTGTAAATCCCACCGGGCCGTACACAGTGAACGCCAGAGCCATGCCCCAGCGAACTGTACTGAACCGCAAAAGAAACGTCATATGTAATTGCTGTTTCAGTATGGCTCATCTTTTTCTAGGAATATGAAAACAGAAACCTCGTGTATTTGATAAAAACAGAAACCACAGTACACAGTATTGATATTGTCACAGGACCCAGGATCCTGGAATTCGAACCCGAGTTGCTGGATTACGAGTCCAACGCTCTACCGAACGAGTCGAGACCAGGAGCATCTCATAATCTCACTCTATTATTCACTCTCCATATTCACTCACTCACTCACTCACTCTGCTACAATATGAAGGGCTATTCTGTGCTAACATTACTAAAGTCAGACTTGTAACATCCGTAGAAAGCATTCATTGGTACATGTTTTCATAAGCAGTGTATGTATGCGATGGTTCCTTCGTGAGATCTATATACCTTCTGTAAAATGTGTGTTTTATGCGAAAATGACATTTCTTGGCTCTCCTGAAAAGTTTGAAAACGTGACAGGTGGTTTTAGCTTCATTGTGTGTGTGTGTGTGTGTGTGTGTGTGTGTGTGTGTGTGTGTGTGTATGTGTGTGTGTGTGT
>JAVCKZ010107450.1:0-10504 GCA_034780755.1 Lepetodrilus elevatus
CCCACAAATGAAAATATTCTACCGGCGTGTATTTTCTAAACACTCACAGGAAGTGGGTCACCCTGGTTTCGCAGATACTTGTCAACTCTGAATTTCACAGGTAGATGGCTCAGATCAATGGATCAAGTTGTAATTATTTCTTATGCCAATTATGAACCTGGAATGATTTTAGAAAACCAGACAAATTACCCACGTAACATGATGTGTTTCCAACATTTCAACCAATAACTGGCTTGCAAATTTACATATGCATGGCTCAATCTTATGTACATTTGACTTGTGTGACGACTAGTCCAGAACATTGGTAGAGTATTACCTATAGACAGAACATTGATTTCCTAATACAGAGAGGTCAATACTGTATTGACAAAATAATTAATATACATAAAAACAAAAACAAAAATATTTTTATACAAAATGTTTATTCAATATTCGGTATGCAAATTTGTGAGGAAGACATGCTTCTTAAAATCATTGGTGTATGCATAGATTATCAATATTCATCACTCCATTCATGAACTAATGTTCACACACTGCTCGTGGAAGAAATTAACAAAATAAATACATGTATTGTTGATGGGGGAGAACATCTCAATTCCACACCTACAATACTGGATACAAATTGTGAAGCTTGCTAAACCAGACAATATGGAAACCAGGAACGTAATGAGTTCTCGAAGCAAGACAGTAATGTGTTTTTTTGTACATACGTAACATAGAAACAAAGTTTACTATTAAAACTTTGCCTGTGCAATACTACGGTATTGTTCGTTTAACCTTCTCCCTGCTGAATAAAATCAAAGTGTTCTATTTATGCATGTGATTGGGAAACTTAAGTCGCCTTCAGCAGGGAGAGGGTTAAATAAAGATGCAAATAGTGGATAAAATACACCACTTTGTGGATGGAGTATTGCGCTCTACAAAAGGTCATTAATATTATTACGATAAAATATATTTGATATTAATTATGCGAGGATTTTCAACATTTCAATTTTAATTTACTTTTCAAAACTGCAATCATTATGTTGTGAAATTCAAAAACAAAACAAGAGTATTTCCAGTGGTACGAATGAGCTTAATCTATAAACTACATTTTAACGTTATCCATAATATAGATTAACCCTCTCACTGCTCTTTAGAAAATCTATGGTTGCCTTCAGCGTGGAGAGGGTTAAATATACATAGATTATATATATCATTGGCACGAAGCATTTTACAATAAAACATAAACAGCTCTGTTTTGTCGTATAATTTCTGAAACGACAAATTCAACAATGATAGTTCATCTTCAAAACAAAAAACATAACAAAGATAAGAAAGAGTTAATGCAGCAACAGTAGACGACATTCTAGCACAGCAACCAGCAAAGTTTCAGCTGTTTCTAGGCAAAATCTACCAATTACGGTACTACCGGCAGGATGAAAGAAAACATATCATGATTTCTTTTTTATTGTCTAAGAAATCTAATTAAATAATATATATATATACCAACTACCTTTTATTTAGGCCACTATATATCCGATTGGAAATACTTTTTGGTGTTTTTTTAATAAAGATATATATTGCAACTTTTATATGAATGCATATTTTAACGAGAAAGGAAAATAAGGGCAGAATTTCATAAAATAAGTTACATTGTTAAATCAAAACATGGGGATGTGGTAAATCCAGCAGTTATTTTAATATGAAGATTGTCTAAAGAAATCCCTAATAATGATTATGTATGTTTCTCGTAATATGCATGCAATTGGCCAAAATAAATATACAGAAGACTAAAAATATTGTTGAAATGTTTATGGGGAGAGGTAGTGCGTGGGTGTCTATATATTTCAATATTTATATGGGAAATGACAACCATGCTCTTTCTATATATTTAATTATGCTATACATAAAAGTTATATATCTAAATGCATAATATACCATAAATATCAGCAAACACATGAACATCCAATTTCAACATTTTTGTAACATCAGCTTACGTTTTGCATGCACAATCATAGAATGATGAATTGAACAAAAAACGGTCTGCACAAGACGGGGTCACAGCCTAAAGCAAGGCACAAAGTGGTCTCATTGTCTGCAAATCTTGAACACAGTGTGTACCGATTTCGACAAAAACAAATAAGCATTATGTATTGGGGCTGAGACGGGTGCTGGGTGTTTTTACACCTGACCTGGTTGTAAACACGTATATATACTACCCGGTAGTAATCCTTAAAAGGCATACAATCACAGTTTATTGACATATTTCATGGTCAAATATATATTTTACCTGAAGGTATGTACCAGTACATTTGATTTGTCTTCACAAGTATATTGGGCAACAAGCTACATTTTCCCAGGGCCCACCAGTTTTCAATATTTTAATATTTTTTCATTGTTTTGTATTTTTTATCACGAAATGTCGACAAAGCGTGATTATATGCCAAAATTACATAGAAGTACAAATAATTTCTGTGCAGAAATTCTTGCAACTTGACAGCAGAAAAAGAAATCAATATAATTTTGTTCAGCATCGACAGAAGGTAAACATTTTGAACTAAAGATCATATATTATATACTAAAGATATAAACCTACTGTGAGCATTGAGGTGTTACGAGTGAGTGAGTGAATATGGAGTTTAACGTCGCTGCGGGAATCTTTCACCCATTTGCGACGAGAGGTGTTACGACATGACTACCGGTATATTGCACATTCATTAAGAGTCATGTGACTGTGCACATACTTGAACCAAGTACCTGGAGCACTCGTCCCAGCCCTGATATGTACAGGCATGCTTCAACACTGAATGCATAGAATATACAAATGATTACAGTTAAAAATATCACTTTTGATCACATGAAAGGCTAGGGGCACTTTAATTTGACACGATGACGTCACGTAATAACAGAATGTTGGTATATTATTTATTATGACTTCAACATATTATTTCTCCGTAGCTGGTATTGTACAAAGTGGGAGCTGACTTGCAGGGGAGGTAATTCTGTACTTCTGGTCACATTTGATCTGTATCCGACACGACAGTAATTAATAAAAGACTTCTGTGCATTATCAAATCACTTATGAACAAACATCACACATGAGCTTATTTACATTATGAATTTTAAGGTTCATAAATACTTTATTTGCTAACAAGTTAATCAATCTATGGTGTATATATATGCAGTGGTGTATGGTTATAAAGCCTTGTCATATTCCAATTTATTTGGAACCTGGGGATGAACAGAGAATCTTACCCAAGTTTCTTTGGGCATTAAGCACATCAATAAAAATCTTAAATGTCACACAAAAAAGTCAGGCAATTTGCAAATAAAATTGCATGTTGGTTTCTGTTTTAATTCTTTCGGTCAGTGTAAATTCTGATGGATGTACATTCATATAAAATGCATCACAACTGAACATGACATAAATATGTAAGTAAAATGTTACATATTTAATTTGCATGAAAGCAGAAAGATTTAACCCAAGCAAGTTTAGTTATTTTATAGAACATCTAATCTCAAACAAATAAAGTGCATGTAAAGTTTGTAAACTAGTATTTTAAAATTCAATGGACCAGTAAGAAATATTATGACTAATAAACATTCATGTCATTCTCTTGTAGAAAAAGTTCCATTCCATATTTCACTTTCGCACAGGCCAACCATATTTTTAATTCAGTTTCTAATTTTACATTGTTAACAAAACATTGTTCTTGTTATTTATTCTTCATATCAATCCATTTCACCCCGGAATATAAAAACCATTATACACTTTTTTTACTAATTTCCCACAAAAATGAATATTTATCCTATGACAAATTTTAGTGTGTTTTTATAATACTATTTTGGCACATTTTCCTTAAAACTGAGCATTAGAAATGAAAAACACAGTAAAAAAATATGTGTGGCCTTAACAACCATGTTTTAAACAACATAATTTACAGCAGTACAGCAATCTTCATCTGGAGATTTTCCTTTAACCCTCTCCATGCTGGAGGCAACTGCAGATGCCCTAAAGACCAGTGTCTGTGTTTAATCCAGCAGGGAGAGGGTTACTATTGCAGCTTGCCTTCCATGCAGGAGTATGACCTGGGTGCCCCCTATACAAACTTGCCAGACTTCGGAGCACTTGTACAAACAGATCTTGGCTTACATTCCTACAATCAATGTAAGTACTACAGGTTGTCTCAAAGTGCGAGAACTTCTACCACTGATGCCAATAAATAAGTACCAGGATATTGTATGTAATTCAAATGTTTCTCATATTATATTAGGGCAAAAATTGGGGTCAGTTGTTTTAAAATTTAGCATTTTTATCATTTTCATTTTGAAAATATATTTAATATTAGTCCAAATCTTGCTTGAAGGTAAAACATAGATTATTTGCAATGTGGCTACGAATATTTTATAAACTATATTCCATAGAAAATTGCGAATGATGGTTATAATAACAATAATTATGCAACAGATGAATGGAAGTTGAATCTGGACCAAGTTTCCTCCGATATTAAAGCTCCACTGTCCATTTTTTTATTTCACTTTTTTTAAATTGATTAACCTTCTCCATGCTGGAGGCAACTGAAAGTGCCCTACAGACTTGTACCAATATCCAGCTGTGAGGATAAAGCTGTGCAATCACGAGGACTACAATAACTCATGGCCGATTATACGAACTAAAGTGTCCGAGTGACGTGTAAGTATAATACAGGGGTATGGTTAAAGCTGCTATCTGTTTGTACAAGTGAGGCTAGGAGAGATCTCTGTACATTCTTGTCTATATCAACGACCCGTCAGATGGTGGAGGTGGGTTCTTGTTCACTGTAGCATACAGGGGCTCCTGAAATTAAATTCAAAAGTAAATTCAAAATTATTTATCAATCGATCAACATCTTCATCTGCATTAATATCTTGACTTAAAATTAGAAGTGTTCACAATTCTGAAAATTAATATTATATTTTGAACACTATAAAAATATGTTGTGTTCCTTTAATTTTGTTCATGGGTTCAAACAAGTGTTCACAATTCTGAAAATTAATATTATATTTTGAACACTACAAAAATATGTTGTGTTCCTTTAATTTTGTTCTTGGGTTCAAACATGTCTAAAATTTTAACATGAATTAATTATGAAGCGAGTAAGTAATTATTGTATTTAAAAGACTGTCAAAGAATATTATTCTTGAGAATAAAGCCTCATATTTCTTTTTATCTGCAAAATTAGTATGGAATATTATTATTGTATTTTAAAGGCATAATATCACAGTTGATAGACCTGTATAATGGACAAACAAATTTTGATCTGAGACTTATGCTTGATTTATCAACCCAAAAGTTGTTATTTACTGATGTACTAACCCCAGTACTCGATAGTTATCAAATTGTTAATGTTTTATATGAATATAGGGAACGTTTCGCTATTTATCTTTTCTTTGATGCATAAACTGAAAACGTTACTGTTCTGTAACGTTTAAGTGGTACCACTGAATTATATCCCCTTGCATTGACATAATGAAGCAAATAACAATACGACCATATTCAGGTTGTCCATCAGTAGACTACAGGGTCCGTATGCACAGACGTAGTTTAGTTAAACCATAGTTTAAGGATCATACCGACAGTGGTATAACTTGTCGCTTAAACCTAGTTTAGCCTAAACTGTGGTTAAACTACGTTTGTGCATACAGACCCTCGGGGTTAGAGTGGATATAATGTATATGTGTCTACCTAACAGCGGTGGAAAGGATTTTGGAAGTACAAACATGATTTTATGCATGTCAAGAATGTATTTGCAGTTGTAGCTAAGAACTAGTCCGAAACAACCATAAATATCTGTGATATTATGCCTTTAAAGCATGCAGTAATCTATTATTATTATTACTACTAAATCTACTACTACTACTACTACTGCTACTACTAAATCTACTACTACTACTACTACTACTACTACTACTACTGCTACTACTAAATCTACTACTACTACTACCGTACTACTACTACTTTGTATGATGATAACTTATTGAGTGCTGATGTGGGTGTTTTAGTTACAGGAACAGTGCCAATGTTCTTCCATTGGGAGAACACAGGTCTATGACATTATGATCACTTTCAAAGAGCATCAGAGACAAACAGGCCCTTCCATGATAGCAGTACCAGTACAATATTCAATTAACCATAATCGGAAGTCTGAATAACTGAATACAGTAATTAAAGACACCTGTTGCTAGAAGAGAGGGGTCAATATATCGCAATATGGCCGCATAGAAATATTCAATACACCTTCATCTCAATGTGCATGTATTGCAATATACTACAAAGATTCCACCTTCAGCAGAACTATAAAAATAGTTCCTTTTGTATCTGTTACCTAGAAGTAAGTGCTTATAAAATTATATTTATGATATTTTAAATCATTATCATATCAGTTCTAGATGCATGTAAGTGAGTTTTCTACAGTTTCAGATAAATTACATCTGCTCGATGTGGGAGGAGAACCTACAGTTAATTTGCATGATGATAAGAAGACCCCTCCCCTTCAGTCTTGGCACAGATATGCCAAGGGTGATAACTCTATACTGACATTGCATCATAATGATTCTCCCAACTCCATATAAGGGGCCTGCTCCTTTCTAGCTATTCTCTGTACTTTCTGTCTGATGCATGCTCAGTTACCAAGGATCAACACTGCACAGTAAGTGTAACTGCGCATGCGTCGGACAGAAAGTACAGATCGAACAGCTAGAAAGGAGCACTACCTCGATGTAGCGGTACAGACATGGGTCACCACCATGGAGAAAATATGGAGATTGCCGGTTAGGAATACAAATTTAAAGATAGAACTGACCAGTATGACCTATCTGCAGTCTCTCATCTATCCAACCCCAACCCCCACCCCCACCCCCACTCCCACCCTCAGAAACTTCTGCTACAGCTAATCAAATTAGTTTTACTTGTATTACTAGTTACAACTATCTGTTGCGATATAAGAGTAACGTAATATTGACTTTGTGTAATGAGATTACAATTCCACAGTTAGTGCAAAAGGTCTTATAAGACGTTGATGGATTCAAATACACACACTCACACAAAAAATACCCACAACTTCATAAAGAAATAAAATATAAAATAGCAACAATAACTAATGACATTCTGAACGTCATTCATCCAAAGTTAAGATAAATTAAAATAAATAATTCAATGTTTTAGTTCAACATGCAGTGCAGGAACATGAAGTGTTAATTTTGTTAAAATATCAACCAATAAATACAGACAGAAATATTTTAATAATAAATTACAAGAAAGAAAAAAATACAAGATAATGCTACTGTTAGGTAACACTCAATGACGAGTTTACCGACAGATTTAAGTTTTTCTATCTATGTTAATGATCATGCAGCTGATCTAATGTCTTTAGTACGACGCCTAGTTGCTACTGCGAGTTAGAAACAAAGGGTAGGTAACTCTACCATTTTGTCATTTATACAGACCACTAGTTTCATAAGGTAAAATTTTGGTTTCAGGAGACAGTGCAACGGAGGAACTAGCAGGTCAAAGAACTACGCAAACGTTCTAGAAATGGAAAATAAACTAAGAGTAGACTACAAGAGTGCATGCATTTCCTAGATTTGGGCTCGTACACAATTACCCGTACATGCAGACTCACCCCGTTTCTAGACTTATCAACTTATTTGTTCTGTGAAAGAAGTTGAATATAAATAAATAAATTATTCCTTGATCATTATACCAAACAAATAAACTGCATTATTGTGTTAATGATATTCTTGATATTTGTTAAAATTATAAAATACTTTTATCCATATTCCATTATGAAGAAATACTACCGGTACTTTACTTATTTCAAATATTGAAAACATCCGGGTTGGATAGAAAGTACGAAAAGTGTTATAAATATTGAGTATCAGTTAATAAGAATCTAAGAATTAAATAGTTTGTTATGCATGAAGAACATTACAAAACCTGAGGATGACGAACTGATCATGCAACTTACTAGTAAATACATGAATAATTTGGTGAAAGGGCACAAGACAAATGTGTAAGTAAATTTGTTTTTCAAGTGCATGACAAAAACAACACTCACCGTTAATATCATGTTAATTTGTGAGAATAAATTAAACAAACGACTTAAAAAAAAAATAGAAAAATAAAACTTGCTTTCAGAAACTGGTAATTTGGGGCATTCAGGTAAATGAGATAAAAATAGACAGTCCTTATGTCACGTGGGTCTGGTAGTCCCAGTAGGTCAAAGGTTAACTGAAGAAAGACTGTGCAAAATATTAATGACAATAATAATAAAAATAACAAAATCAACAACAAAATAATCAATCAAACAAGCAGTGAGCTCACAAAACAGCAGATGACAGACACAAAGGTTAATAATAATAATAATAACAATAATAATAATAATAATAATAATAATAATAAATACAATAATAATAACAATAATAATTAATAATAATAAAAATATCGAAAAAATAAAAATAAAAATAAATTAATTATTATTAAACAAGCAGTGAAATATCACCATACACCAGCCGACACTATACTACTGTTAACCAAAAGACACTCGAGCAGAGGACACTACAGCTAGCCACCACAACACTACCCATGGCCAGACACTCACCTGTACCGACTCTTTCATGGATCCATTGCCTCGCGGGGAGGAATCAAAGACGGTAAAGCAACTGTTCTTAAACAGATCGTTATCGAAATCGTCGAACGGGTCCCACTTATCTGTTGGCTGGCTGGGCTGACTAGATATGAAGGGATCTGTCGAATTGACAGTAGGTGCAGCAGTTTTTGTGGGTGCACTGAATGGGTCTATCGATTTCTCCGTGGGTGGGGGTGCACTGAATGGGTCTATCGATTTCCCCGTGGGTGTGGCCGTTTTTGTTGGTAGGGGTGCACTGAACGGGTCTATCGATTTCCCCTTGGGTGTGGCAGTTTTTGTTGGTAGGGGTGCACTGAATGGGTCTATCGATTTTCCAGTGGGTGTGGCAGTTTTTGTTGGTAGGGGTGCACTGAATGGGTCTATCGATTTCCCCATGGATTGGGGTGCACTGAATGGATCTATTGATATCCCTGTGGGTGCGGCAGTCTTTGGGTGTGGGTGTGCACTGAATGGGTCCGTGCTGGAGCTTGGTGCAAATGGGTCACTGTGGGTGGAGGTGGTGGGTGAGGGTATGGGTGGGGGTGCACTGAGTGGGGGTGCACTGAACGGGTCGCGGGTCGTAGGTGGAGAGTCAGTGGACGAGACCGAGCGGGGTTTTGGCACCGGTCGTGGTCGAGCCACCGCTGCATTGATCTCGTGCTTGGGTCTCGGAGGAGGCGGAGGAGGTGCCCGGACGGGCAACGTGATGGTCCCCTCCCCGGGAAGAGGGGGCGGAGGCTCGTCGGGGGAGGGTAAGTTAAAGGTGTTGGAGAATCCGGGAATCTCGCCATTGGTTAAGTTTGTGGGTTTTTTCGGCGGCGACTGTTTATGCTTCGAGTCATCGGCAACGGGTGTCGGTCGACTTTCAGTATTATCACAGGTAAGTTTATCTGGCTGTGCAGATGAAGGCAGGAACGGGTCACGGTCTTGTGCTTTGGAGGAGGAGGATGTGGATGAGGATTGTGACGTCGGATGGGGAATGTGCATGTGTGAAGTGTCAAATGGGTCTTCGGAGGAGTGCGTCGGTCCAGGAAGCTGGTCAGGCCAGGATGGATCATCACTTGCCTGTTGCACACCGCCTGCAGACGGCATCCCAGGGGACGGGCTCCTTGGTGCCTCGCCCTCAACCTTCAGCTCGTTGAGAGTCCTCTTGGGAGGAGTGCTGATTTCCTCGAAGATGGCCTTGGGAGTTTTCCGAGGGTCTGTTCCTCCGATGTTGACTAGATCGGCGAAGGCGTCCTTTTTGGGCGGCTCCTCGACGACTTCTTCCGTCTTGGGTTCGTTGAGGACCAGTGGAGCCAGGATGTTGGGGTCAGGCTCAGCCTGAGGGAACAGGTTCTGCTGAGGAGCCTGCTGGCTGGCAGCTGGAGGAAACGCTGGAGCTCCGAAGGCGTTGAAGCCAGCTTGAGGTGCGGCTGCCGCCGGCTGGCCTACTGGGAAAGCTGCTGCAGGCTGCCCAAAAGCTGCTGCCTGGGCTGGCTGCCCAAAGGCTGCCTGTCCAAAGCCGCCTGGTGCAGCCTGACCAAAGCCAGGACGTACTTGTGGCTGGAATGGATAGAAAATTTAATTTAACAATCTTGACAATATTATTGGCTAAATTCATTTCTATTCTATTTCTAACATTACTCTAGTATTTTGTTTGGTATGTGAACTGCACCAGCAAATTTCAGTATTGTAGGCTACATGTGTATTGTTAATCTCACGAGTCCTTATGTAATTTGAATACTGTAAATCATAAAATTTTAACGAGCATAAAACTTTAACGAATTTAACGAGTTACTCTTAGACGTTAAAATTTCATTCGCTAATATTTATTCCGTAAAGATGTACGTGTGTTACTCATATCCTGTCCTATT
>JAVCKZ010107461.1:0-23584 GCA_034780755.1 Lepetodrilus elevatus
CTGTATTGGTTAAAAGTTGACCGGTAAGCGGAGAAACCGTTATGTCGGAGACCGTTATGTCGGGGTCTCACTGTATACCGAAGGTAAAAATTGAAACAACACTGCATATACCATCACTTTTTGCATTATTTAAATTCACTTTAAATAATATTATTTTGAGAATGTCTTAATAAAGCATATTACCTTTAACAGTTTGTAGATGTATTTCTTGAGAGAAAAAAAGTGTTAATCAAAGTACTCTATTTGGATTAATTACAAATGAACATTGGTTGCAAAACATAATCAAATATGTGGGTCTATATAAATAGCAAAAGATGATTATGTACATAAATTATTTCAACCAGGTAATGCATGCTAATTAAATGTTATTAACATTTAATAGTGTATATTTATTTATTAAACATTAATTTAACTTCATCTTTCTGGTTATCCAGGTAGCAGTTTTGTGAATGTCTCTCATGATGATCTGAGACAGTGTTTCACAATTGGCAAAGTCAATCTGACGATTAAGCAAGGCAACATTGTAAAAGAGAACGTTGGCTGTATTGTCAACAGCTCAAATTCTGACCTTAATCTTTCCCAAGGTAAGAAACTTTATCTCATAAGTGGCAAGATGATCTTTTCATGGTAATAGTCATTAACAGGGTTATTTCATACTGTAAATCATCCAATGTTAGCGGCATTACATTTTAGCAATTGATGAATCATCATCATTTTAGGAGTATCAGTCAATATCCCAACAGTTTTGGTTGTGGGGTTTCCTCGGCTTCAGAGGAGACCCCACTACTACCAAAACTGTAAGGATATACAAAACTGTAGGGATATTGACCGATACACCTTGGCATGCAAATATCTTAACACTTTTAGAAATCACAGTTCTTAGAATAACTGATAATTGTAGTGTATCAGTATGCAGAAAGAATGCACATGATTTTGTTGTCTTGAAATAAAAGAAACATCCGTAAGTGGACGATTCAGACAGTTTATTGTTGTATTACAGGTGCTGTAGCTCAAGCTATTGCAAAAGCTGGTGGGACAGACCTCATGAAAGAAGTCCATTTGAAAAGTAAGAACTCTTAGAAGGGGTTTCTGCATACATATATCCTTCCAGGGTGTGCACTCCAACTATAACACATGTCTCTTGTTTTCTCTTCTTGTTTTCTCGTAATACACTGTCATGTATGCTGTGAGTATATAATCAATAGTGCATTATTACATTTTCTGTGTGTTAATAACATTTGTCCATAGATTATTAACATTTGTCCGTGCGTTATTAACATTTGTCTGTGCGTTATAATTTATTTTCTGTGTGTTATTAACGGGGGCAAATGTAGTAACGCATGAACGTGTTTGCTGTTTTTTTCAAACATAATTTCAAAATATTCAAAGTCTGTAAAGACAAATTTGATTGCCAGGATTCAAACTCTCGAACTCTAACATTTCTAGCACTCTCGTCGATTAGGCCACCTTGCCGACAAAAGCCTAACATAATATTTTTTAGGTGAATTCAAACAAGGCATTTGAAGGAATCGCTCGTAAAATCCCTTACATACTAAGTATATAAATATTATAATTTGTATACAAGGTTTATTTGTGTATTTTTGTTGTGATATATGACAGTTAACACACGGCCCGCAGGCATTACTGGCATCTAATGCACTTCGTTTCAGGAATTACCCCTCGGGCTACTTCCTTCAACGTCATGCATTACATACCGTAACACCGTGTCTTAACCATCACATAACACACTTGATCGTGTCAAGCCAAAATATTTTAATGGTTTGTTTCCTGTCACCCAACTGTCTGATGAAAAAGACCCCATCCAAATATTTTATCAGATAAAACAAGTTGTAAATTAAAATGTTTGCCTTTATTATACTTCAAGTGTAGAAATATTAAAACATTTTGGCAAGAAACAAATAATCCTCATACCTACCTACCGGTACCCATCTGTGAAATACATGGTCAGCTGACGAGAAACAAGCATATTTTTAATTGTGGCCTCATGTAAAGCACACTCTATTTTACCAGTAAGTATTTTAGCTCTTTTGTATGCTGAATCTTTCCTCTACTTGTTATTTTATTTCTCCAGAAGATGAAATGAGGAAGAATGGCATAGCAATAACAACTGCCAAAGGTTTGAAGGCTAGCTTTATAGCTCACGTTAATGGACAACACTTTATCAGCTGGAAGAAGGTGTTCACAACATGTCTGAAGGAAGCAGGGAGAGTGTCCAATGTAACATCCATTGCTTTTCCAGCTCTCGGAACAGGTATGTTTTTAGAGGAGATAAACTAGAAAGTGTTGCTTTATGAAACTGGCAAGGAGTGTCTGAATAGTGTTTATATATCAAAATATATATTTTATATCACAAAATTGTAGACAACTGCTTGAGATAAAATTGGAGGATTAATTGGTAATAAACTGCTTAAGATGAAATTGGGAATTAATCGGTAAATACATTGCCTGAGATCAAAATGGAGGATTAATTGATAAATAAACTGCTTGAGATCAACAGGGGATCCATTGGAAAAGTAACTGCTTGATGATTAATTGATAAGAAGGTGCTTGAGATCAAAGTGGTTATTGAACTGGCAAAGTAACTGCTTGAGATCAAATTGGATGATTAAATGAAATAATGTGCTTGAGATCAAATTGGTTATTGAATTGGCAAAGTAACTGCTTGATGATTAATTGATAAAGAATGTGCTTGAGTTCAAATTGGTGGTTGAATTGGCAAAGTAACTGCTTGAGATCAAATTGGATGATTAAATGATAAAGAATGTGCTCGAGATCAAATTGGTGGATTAATTCAAAAGGAAACATCTTGCAATCAAATTAGAGGATAACCTGGCAAACGAAAATGCTTGAGGTCAAATTAATGGATTCCTTGGCAAGAAAGCTACATAAAATCAAATTGGAGGAGTAATTGGAAAAGATATTGCTTGAGATCACGTTAGGGAAATAATTGGCAAGGAAACATTGAAATGTAATGATGAAGAGTACTAGATTGCACTCTGGCTTCAGATAGCCTAATATGGTAGTCTTTTTCCTTTCATAACGCATCTCTCAAGCACCAGATCAGTAATGATTCCCTTCTATTCAGGACAAGGAGCAAAGGTAGAAGACATTGCCAAGTCACTAACTGAAGCTGTGGTCAGCTACGAGAAGTCTGCTAAGAAGCATGGACTCATCACGGACATTCGCCTGGTGATATTCCAACAAGACATGCTAGACCCCTTCATTAAAGCAGTACAGAAATCACTGAAAGATGACAAAGGAGGATTCTTGCAATCAGTCTCTAGTAGGTGTATTTTGATCCTGAACTAATTATTATTTCACATTGGTACACTTTCATCATTTTTGTTTCATGATCTAATGGACTTTTGTAAATGAGCTTGAGACTCAACTTTTATTTTGTAGATTAATATTAAGGTCAATATATTTTGTAATTTTCTAAATATAACTTAAATATTTAGATTTTCCAGGAATTAAAAAAAAGTATACTGTTTCCACTTTTACAAAGTGCAATATTAATGCGTCATTATTAAACTCGGAAATAGTAGTTATATCATGGGATTTTAAATGGGACATTTATGTGAACAGGTGAGAGACAATAATTATTTTGCTTTTAGTTTTCTCGGCCACATATTGAAGTTTCTTCACTGTCTTCAACACTAAGGTGATGTTCTATTGACAGTGTTGGATGCACATTCTGGACGGGGCTGCTCCTTTCAAGTAGTTCTGTCTGTACTTTCTGTCCGACGCATGTGCAGTTACCAAGGATCAACACCGCACAGTGACTGCGCATGCACCAGACAGAAAGTACAGACAGAACAGTTAGAAAGGAGCAGCCCCCTGTCCAGAATGTGCGTCCAACACTGTCAATGGAACACCACCTTAGGCACTTCTCTGTATAGGGCCTCTACAGTTGCCGCCAGCAAGAAGAAGGCTAACAGGATGTCAACTGGACGGTTCAGCCCAGAGATTATCAAACATTTTGAAGACAATTTCATGCTCAAGCTCAAATTTAATATTATATGGGGATTTAGGAACAAAACTTTGAGTTGTCCTCAAGATAGTTTCACAATCTCGATTCCAGATGGTCTGTGCTGAGATGACCTTTGACCTAACTCTTCCCTTCCTCTTATTCTTCCTCCAAAGTTAATCCCACAGGTCGTTACCATAAACATTAATTAATTAATTGGCCTGTCATCACTGGCGTCTTGTAAACGAGTACTTCATGAGAAGGCGATATCGATTGGGCAGCATAATTGATAACAGCCCAATCATATAGTGATATACCTCTTGTCCTAAGATTGACCACAAGATAATGTCCAAACTTGACCAGCTTATACATTGGTGAGATTCTGATAATGTCCAAAGTTGACCACATTATGCATGGGTCATCATGGGCTATCAGAAACACACAGGGGCCAGTATAATGTCATGCTCGACATTAGGTCGGATGTTATCCATATTGATATTTACAGAGAGCTAATTAGTTAGTTCACATTAAATTTAATAGAGTTACACTGGACAAGACTATGCTTAAAATTTTTATGCGATATTCTGATTTTGTGTGTGTATGAAATGAACAGGAATTTGCTTTATTGATATCAATATTACTTTGCATTCAAGGTTATTTAAAATGTATGTATTTTTGTGTGTGTTTAAACAAAACTTTTTATACAAATAAATCACTAATATTATCTTTCAATTTATTTACTACATGATATCATAACAAAGTACACATTGTATAATTGTTTGCATCACTAAATGCATCTGTAACTGATATGATCCTAGGATTTGAACCCGATCTGCGCAGTCCTCTAGCTGTTAACACTTCAATGACTTTGGTTTTAATCACCAAATGCATAATATTGGTTTGCATTAGTTTTATTCAAAGTGCATGAATTTAAAGAGTATAATTTTGGTGAATTTTAAAGTGCATAATTCTGGGTGTACCGCTGATTGGAGTATTAATTGAATGCTTATTGATTACCACGGAAAGTGGGACTTCCTTTTGGGTGCGTGTGTACCGAGTGGATAAAGTATTTATGATGACCTTCTTACATCTTAACAATTCCAGCTGATAGTGGCAACCCCGGCTAATCTGGCATCAACTTTATCCTTCAAGTTTAACACTTGCTTGCAATCGTTGCAGGGAAACTGAAGTGTTCCAATTCTGTCAATTGAAATAGTGTTCTTCTCCATTTAGATAGTTTAGAAAAATAATCAATTAATTCCTTAATCGATGGATTCCATTTTCTAGGGTGTCATTTAAGTGTATTTTATATGCAAGGCCATGCACAAGTCTGAAAATAAGCTGTGTATATCCCGTGTTAGGAATCGCACAAGTCTGAAAATAAGCTGTGTATATCCCGTGTTAGGAATCGGTCCCCAAACAATTCCATTTCAAAGAGATGTTCACTGTTTTCTAGATTGTGTCATTAGTGGATCAATAATTTCAGTTGTTATTTCTATAATTTCACTTTGCTATATATGGATGCAATTTTGGTGATTGCTAAGAGGTTCTAAAGAACAATTAGGCCCCAAAATATAGTCAATCTGTGCTAGTGATCCATTTATTTACAGTGTTTGAAATTAATGGCAAATTTTCAGCGGTGTTTATGATATTCTACAGACTTTTTGTTATTTCCAATTGCTAAATGAAATTATAATTGTATAGGGCTAATTCATTTTCTATTGAGTTCCAGAAGCTGCAATATAATGTTGATTTAACTAAGTGTCTTAAAACGTTTTCCCAATCTAAAAATATTGCAATGTTAATTATTATTATAGAATTTCTGAAACATTCAATTATTTATGTACTTAGATTCTTTGATAAGTTGTATGGAAAGGTCTTTAACACACTACATTAATATTTTAACTAGACAAAGGCCAATTTGTCATGTATGAATCTGTGTACTGGTGATTTAAATATTCAATCTTTACAGTATGAATAAATATACAAGTTTACTCAATTACAATTTATTAGTACAGTTTTAATAGTACAGTAAACTATGAAACTAATGATTCCATGTGTAAATACTGCCTGAAATTTACTTTTGGCTTAGATTATCCCCAAATTTAGGTAAGAATGGAGAGTGGCTATATATGTATTTGTACTGTGGAGTTATCTACCTTAGGTCAATTACACAATCTGTAGCTATATGTATTTGTACTGTGGAGTTATCTACCTTAGCTCAAGTGCAAAATATCTTGACTCATGGCTTTTACTGTATCACCGTTATTTTCAATTTAATTCCACCATTACCACACCAACCTGGCTATAATTGAATTACAGTGCTAAATCATTACCGATCCACAAATCTGGACATTTACCCTGCAAATCTACACAGAAATGACCTAGAAATCGACCATGATGTTTCTCCAATGGCGCCAATGCGTATAATCAGTTTGATGCCATCGATAGAACTACATTTCCCTTCATTCACTGCTCGACCAAGCCTGACTGATATCTGTCCCCAAAGATCCCGACACCGACGACGATTCAGTAGCTGTACCAGTGTTGGGAGATTCTGCCGATACCACCGTAGGAAACTTTATGGACTTGGTGGCTATGCTAGCTTAGCTTTGACTGATTTCATGGTCACGATGAGATGGTTGTGATATGGTTTCCTGTCCATTTGATACATATTCTCTGTGGATATGACCTCAACCTTGTCGGCTAGGTCTATAGCCTGTCTCGGCATTATCTTGACCTCCATGAATGTCCCATACATCAGTACATGTTGAAAACACAAAAATCAATGGCTTCCAGAAACTATAAATGCTCTGGAAAATATTTTTGTTTTGTATAATTTTCTTTTCAGGTTTTCTTTTAATAATAAAATAAAACCTTTTCATTTTGTGCAATCTTCTTTTACGGTTTTTCAGTATTTTGTACAATTTTCTTTTTCTTCTTAGATTTTCTATTTAGATTTTACTTTTTAGATTTTCTATTTAGATTTTCCAGGAACGTAAAATCTGATTTGCGATTAACAATTCTTACAATTCAATAAGTAAATAAATTGGAATTGTTGATCACAATTACACTTGTAGTCTTGTAAAAGGCTGATAAGAAGTCATAAAAGACAGAGGGCAATTGTAAGTTAAGTTGCATATGGAAATCTATGTTCCGCAGCATAGCCGAAGAAAGACGCAGGACTTAATGACCACCATCTTATATTTTATTCATGTTAATATGATCAATATTTCCTTTTGTCTGAGCACACAAATGTTTATTTTTATTTATTCTGCAGCAGGAGTCAATGGAGTAATTCAGAGAATACAGAGGTGTCACCATTTCCAAACCAAATATCCTTTGCAATCTTGGAACGATTTTATGTCTGGGCAAAGATTCGAAATCTGTAAATGGTTCTACACTATTTCTCTCGGGACACAGAGCTAGCATTTCCAATTGGTCCGTCGCTGAATATAATTGGAAAGGTTGATTATCGGTAATTCGGTGTACGAGAATCACTTATCAAATTTACCTCTATTCCCGAGGGGAAACCGCGATCGCACCTGCAAGCCAATGTTATTTGCTGGCGTCGTATACGATTAGATGATGCCATCTTTGTTTTCTGCAGCTCACATGGACCTACGGGCTCCGCATCAGCTCATGGGGGATCACTGCATCATTTATCATTGCCATGAACATTTGAATTATCCCAAATCTCTAGATGGACCGAGCTGAAATGATTGTGTATGCATGGATATGATCAGGGGAGGGATTTAGATTTGTCCAAAGGATCAAAATCATAAATTCAATATGGTCGCCTGGCCAGCCATGAGGAAAATGCTCTTCATTTATACCAATTGGACAGGAAAAGAATATTTCCTTCATTTTTTAAAATGTTATCTTTTTGACCTTGAATGTAAGAAATGTAGGTTATTTGATTTTCAACACGAATAAAAATGAAAACATGAATATAGGGTAATCAGCTTTAAATTCCTTTGTGACTATGATGACCCTGAATAGGCTAAGCTGTCAGAGCTGTTGATTGATGGTGTAGAAATGGATGACAAAATGTTGTCATTCATGATCATGGCCAACTGTAATGTCCTACATTTTACTCTTTGCTATGTGGCTGTTTGTTGCTACTTCTATCTATGAGTGGGTGGTGTGTTACAGTGGTAGATCATTCTGCTTAAATCATAACCCTCTGTTGCCATGCCTAATCATAGAATGCAATGTTGGAACTCTCATTGTACAACTATAATCCTTGGTTCATCAGTTACAGTTGGTGATAGCAGGCTAATACTTGGACCCGTTCCACAGAAATATTATAGTGCTATGAGAGTTGTATTTGTTAACATGGAGTTATAACTCTCGTAGCGCTACACTTAGTATGAAACCTGCAGGTTCAACACTTAATATCAAATGAGATATTTCCAGTGGGATTATCCCTTCCCATTGGAGATCTATTTTTATTTTTCAATTTTTCCCAAGTGAGATATTTCCCATGGGATTATCCCTTCCCTGTGGATATCTATTTTTCTTATTCAATTTTTCTCTGGTTATTATTATACATATTTATTAAAGCCTTCAGAAGAAAGTGCCGAGACATCAATAATTCAGGATGTTTGACGGCTGTTTGGGATTTCTCAGACCAGATTTCTCCGTATTTGGGATTTCTCAGACGAGATTTCTCCGTGTTAAGTTTGTTTTTCTGTGTTTTGAGCAGGTTCTTATTTGGATAGTTCTCTAGAGGATTACTCGTAATGGATTTTCCTGGATTTGGCTAAATTTGTTACATGCTTCTTTTCATTATTGATTTCGCATTCCTCTTTGATACTTGAAATTGTTCGTTAAACTTAACAGGCCAAACATGAATGGTACTCCAAAGATTTAGAAACTTCCTTTTTGTTGTGATTCCATGAATTACATGTTTTAAATTACCTTATTTATATGTTAATTGTTTTATTTACATGTTGCAATGATCTCTTTTGCAATATTGCATAGGCTGTAGAAAGAAAATGTAAGTGATTTGTTTCTTCAAGCATAATATATGTGTTAAAAAATAAGTTTATAATTATAAATATAAGTGTGATAACATTTGTATCATACATTTTTTCCACATAAATTGTATTACCTATTAAACATATTTGATACCATATGTATGTTAATATGTTAATTCCTTGTACTGTTACGGTAAGTATTGACTAAATATCAACATATTTAGACTAGAAAAAAAGCTGAAAAGATTCATATGGTGTATCATATTGATAATATTTTATAGGCTCATTCCCAGTAGCAACTATTTATTTCAGGAACAACATTAATACCTAATTCTAATATTTATTCCAAAACAATCTTTGAATTTATGAGTGCATTATTGATACCCTCATTATCTAGCCATAAAAGGTTTATCACTTCTATTAAAAAATGGATCATTGTGAAGGATTTTTTAACCATATCATCGACAGAAACATTAAATAATACATTAAATCCTCCTTAGGCCAGTGTAACTTTATTATTTGTGTTATGTGTGTTTCTTGCTCAAAGTGTGATCCGCTAAATCAAATTAGTTTTCAACGTCAGGAGCTGAAATGTTCTTGATATATTTTTTTTCCATTTTGATTTATTTACTACAATTCAATTTTCCAAAACAGTACAATTATCTTAGTCATAAAGTGCATTTAACCTATAAAGTATACAGTATAATAATGTTAGATCTCATTACGTTTTTATAAGATCACTTCTTAATATTTCTATATATAATTGCTGTAAGTTAATAATACACTACCAGACATAAATCTGCATTTAAAAAAGTATATACCGTAATTCCTCTAATTATACGAACAGGAGAAAATAATTAAATTTGGGGCCGTTCGAATTATTAGAAAAATACGAAAATTGAAAATGACCGATGTTCGAATATTTAAGGACAATAAAATTAAAGTACTAAATATGGTAGTTTCTGGTATTACAAGTGAAAACATACCTGTAAAACAAGTAATGAAATTGGTCTGGCCTGAATATATTTTTTTAAAGGTACTTGTTTTTAAGTACTTCCTACTGGCTGGATAGGAAATCCGGTTATTGATCCTCACTGACACAATGATATTTCACTCCTAATGCTCGTGTCCATGTCATAACAGTATATATTTAAACCATTGTCTGTGAGCGAATTCAAGTCAAGTAGTTCCTATGTCATTCTGCTCCCTGGGTCCAAGATAACAGACCAATTCTTAGTACCAGCAGTTTCTATCCAGTGGGTCTGCCAATGATTAAATGAAATGTGGAATCATTTGTAGAATTTAATTACAGTGAGATCTATGATTAAATGAAACCTGGAATCATTTGTAAAATTTCATTACAATGAGATCTATGATTGAATGAAACCTGGAATCATTTGTAAAATTTCATTACAATGAGATCTATGATTGAATGAAACATTGAATCATTTGTGGAATTTTATTTATTACGGTGAGATCTATGATTAAATGAAACATGGTATCATTTGTAGAAGTTTATTACGGTGAGATCTATGATTAAATGAAACATGAAATCATTTGTAGAATTTTATTATAGTGAGATCTATGATTAAATGAAACATGCAATCATTTGTAGAATTTTATTATGGTGATCTATTCTCCGGATGTGAAGTCACCTTGTTATGGTGGGTACGATTAAATTGAAATATGGAATCCTTTGTAGAATGTGCTCATAGTCAAAGTAGATCTATGCATTTACATGGTGAATGCTGCTTGGACAAAGTGAGATTATTGTTTCTGTTTCAGATGCATTTATATCTTTAGTTTACAGCATCTTGGAGCCTAGTTCTCATGCCAAGTACTTCACTTGTTTTACTGGAAGGTAACTAGTTCAGTATCTTACAGTATATTTCACTATATTATAGTATAAAATTATAGTATGACTAGAAATTGAGGCTATAAATAAACAGGTCTTAAGTACCAATTGACAATTCAACCTTTGAAAACAGTGGGTTGTTATATAAATAACGTGAAACATGAAATTGCAAATTTTCAAGTTTTCTCATTTAGAACATACCATGTTGCTGATCACATCTCACTTAATGGATGATTGAAAGTAAATCTGGATACAAAGTCACTTTCCAACTGTGACCAAGAACATTTCGAAATAGAAAATGTCAGCCTGAATGATTTATTCCATCAGCCTGTGTGTTTTTCTATGCAAATTGGCTTCAATAGTGAGTTCATCTGGCTTGCTGAAGATTGAACTACCGAAGCCACAGGTGATTTTGGCCTTGTAAAAACTAGTAATACAAAAAGTACCACTGGGGTGTAGGTGGGCGTGTGGTACACAATGGTTTTATTCCAAAGCTTGAGCAAAACAACGAAATATCCAGGCCTCTAGGGGCCATTCTTAGACAATACTCAATTTTGTAGAAAGATATGTTTCTCTAGAAGGTAAGTCATTATTTCTGAGATGTTGCTTCCCACAATAATATTGTAAAATAACTATTCTTAGACGATACTCAATTTTGTAGAAAGATGTGTTTCAGGTTTATGGGACCCATGTTGATTCATAAGTTTTGTTTTATTACCACAATGGCGCCCGACAGTGTGGGCCCATTAACCATTGCTTTCAATTTATTATATGATATTACTATGACTAGACTTTGTTGGCAGACAGTAAGTTGCATTATCTTAGAATAGCAACAGTATATGTGTGTTGCCTGTTAATACAACATGAGTTTTACCATAACAAGCATTTTATATGCCATCGTGTTCTATTATCCAGGTCTACCAATGAAAAAGACAGCAGAAAACGTAAAACATCCATATGACTATTCTGTAAATAGAACCTGAAGTTATACATAGAATTAATGACTGAACATATAAAACTTGCATCATTCCCCATAGATTAGCTTCATAAAACATAAACCAGCTTCATGAAACATAGATCAGCTTCATGAAACATAAATCAGCTTCATGAAACATAAATCAGCTTCATGAAACATATATCAGCTTCATGAAACATAGACCAGCTTCATGAAACATAGATCAGCTTCATGAAAGATAGACCAGCGTCATGAAACATAGAATCTGCAACAAGTTTGATACTGGCATGACCAGCTCCAGTAGCACTACAACATCTAGCAGTGATTATTTGCTCAATTTATTAAGCACTTACTAAGCAGTCTTTGCTGATACCGTGATACTCCAAGCCATTGTTCTAGAATTTCCTTCCATTTGCATAATTAATTGAATTGTCAAGCTGGGCCGGTCAGAAGCAAACAATGCACATGGCAATATAACTGGATGTTTCGGGAGCAGTGCTCATGCTCCGTCCATTCTGCTCTAGCCGAACCAATACCACATCAATATCCCACAATTGGCATCGATTCTCTTAGTGACCCGTGCTGTGTTGGCTATCAGGCTTCAGGTGGAATACAGAAGTGAGGAGAACAGTGTATTAATAATGTTTGTCATTGTCGTCATCATTTTTTATCATCAGCATCATCAATGACATCATCATCATCGTCATTGTTGCTGTCACTACTGTCATCACCATCATCTTATTTACCATCATCATCATTATCATCATCATCATCATCATCACCACCACCATCATTGTTACTGTCACTACAGTCGTCATCATCATCATCATTATCATCATCACCACCATCATTGTTACTGTCACTACAGTCGTCATCATCATCATCATCATCATCATCATCATCATCACTGACATCAATTATCATCACAACAACCATAATAATTATCACCACCATAGCCAATATGGTCATAATCATCACCACCACCACCACCACCACATCACAACCGACATCATCAATGTCTTAAAATCTACTCAATCATTGTTGACAGACAAAAAAAAATTGTTAATGTTTTAGTTACTAATTCTATATTTTCACCATCATTGTCAATCATTATTTTCAATCATTATCATCATTATGGACATTATCAGTTTTAGTTAATAATACTATATTTTCATCATCATTTTCAATCATTACCGGCATCATTATGGACATTATCAGTGACATCAGTTATCATTATCAGTATCCAATCCTATCAATAAAGCATGTGACTATGTTGCCAGTGTAATTACTGACTCAGTGTAATATAATGTCAAGTGTGTATTAGAACCAGTCCAGTGTTCTCACATTGTACTTGTTAATGCCCACCAATACCACCACGGCTTTCTCAGCCAGTGTGGAACAGCTGAAATAATTGTGTCTTCACACATCCTGCTGAATCAGCATTTCTTGTCCAATCCTTGCATAAGTGTCCACTAGTGGTTGCAAATATCTCCGCACGTTTAGCTCCAAGCAACTTGGTAGGGCAATTGTCAGAGTAACTATAGTTTGGCATGAAATGCATTGACACCCCTATTTCGTAGATTATATCGGTAAATACTTCATGGAATGAAAAACAAAAAAACTTTATTTTCTTATTTCATTTGCCCTAACCAAATTTTAAATAAAAAATATTGCACCAGTAATAAAAAATCTGTTTATATAATGATCACCAAATAGTTTGAGTAAGTATTATTTTATGCAGAGGGATGACGTTCGAAGGAAGGAACTGGTAAAAAGGCTTGATTTGCAGTGCTGATACTCTTCTTCACACACTCGCACTGCAAATTCAGCCTATTTTCCTGTTCCTTCTTTCGAACATCACCCCTCTGCATTAAATAATACTTACTCAAAATATTTGGTGATCGTTATATAAACAGATTTTTTATTACTGGTGCAATATTATTTAAAAATTTTTTGTTTATAGGGCAAATGAAATAACAAAATGAAGGTTTTTTTTGTTTTTCATTCCATGAAGTATTTACCGAGATAATCTACGAAATAGGGTTGTCAATGCATTTCATCCTAAACTATAGCTTTAGGCAACTGGTGGGGCAACTGTCAGGGCAACTAGGGCAACTGTTGGGCCAGCTCTGCTATCCTGGAATTGGGCTTGTCCAAGTTATCTCGGCAAAGGATTCCATGGAAGCAAGTGCCAGAAGGGAGGTTGATTAGACATATAGGGTAATTGTTTGGTGACATGGACTGGGGCTTGCGCTGTACTGTTACAAGTAGGATACTGTTAGGATACGTGGACTGGAGATTCTCAAGGTCAGCTCACAATCTCTCATTTCCTTTTCCTTTAAGAAATTTTATCGGTTTATTTTTGGCAGAAATTCTGCGAATTCATTTTCTTGTTGATATGATCCTTTGGATTAAATATTGCTACATTTTCAGGGATTAAATTTCCATGAGAATAATTATTCCATGTAATTATAATCTCTCTGCTGATTACCCGAGGCAGGAAGAAAGTTTTAAAAACATTATTGATTTGTTTGGAACCGAGTTAAGACTGCAATGTTATCTGATAATATACTGGAAACATAAGTCGAGCCAAATCCACGATCATGACATTATCTTATTACTCTGGTCAATGGATCAGTGTGGTCTCATTTCCCTTCTCAACACTCTGGGGAGTATACCGTACAACCCAAGCTGCCATTCAAGGCGCTAGAAGGTTATCATTCACATGCCCACGTAGGGGCTGCTCCTTTCTAGCTGTACTTTATGTCCAATTCGCAGTTACACTGTGAGATGTTGATCTTTAGTAATTGCGCATGTGTCGCACAGAAAGTACAGACAGAACAGTTAGAAAGGAGCAGCGTCTAGCACTACATGTATACGGACCATTATGTCTCCCATGTATCAGGATGTACGAGGAGATAAACTTCTATTATAAGATTGAATAGCACCAGCTAGTAGCACCAATATAGCAACATCACCATCGTTAAGGCGCATAACAAATACATCTACATCAACTAAGGGTTTCCATGACATCAGATCAAAGTTACGTTATATGGACCATTTTCTCCATAGGAGTTTAGTGATGTACGGGGCTAAATACCCAGTAACACCAAGATAATAACATCAATACAGTAACACCAAGATAGTAACAACAAAAAAGTGACACCAAGATAATAACAAGATCATATAAACCAGATAATAACACCAAGGTAATAACACAAAAATAATAACATCAAGATAATAAAAGTAAGATAACAACACCAAGATAGTAACACCAAGACATAGTAATACCAAGATAATAACAAGATAACAAAAATAATAACACCAATACAGTAACACCAAGATAATAACACCAATACAGTAACACCAAGATAGTAACAACAAAAAAGTAACACCAAGATAATAACAAGATCATATAAACAAGATAATAACACCAAGGTAATACCACAAATATAATAATATCAAGATAATAAAAGTAAGATAACACCAAGATAGTAACACCAAGACATAGTAATACCAAGATAATACCAAGATAATAACATCATGATAATAACATCAAGATAATAAAAGTAAGATAACACCAAGATAGTAACACCAAGACAGTAATACCAAGATAATACCAAGATAATAACATCATAATAATAACATCATGATAATAACATCATGATAATAACACACAGATAATAACAGCCTCATCATTAAGCCACATATTACAAATACTACCAGTACTCCCAATTTCTTTTTCAAAGCATATAATATATGTCTTTGATGAATACTTAGAAGCCTAAATAATTATGTACCACATAGCTCATTAGCCTTTTCACATAAAAACAGATGTAGTAAACAAATGGGATTTATATAGTTTGGTCTCTGGGCAGCTATAAACATGTAGCAATCTATCTCTGTTGGCCAATACAATGAAACCGTCTCTGTGCTTCGTCCAGGCTGCATGGAAGCCGGGTCTATTATCGGGTTAACGTTCCCAGGCCGGCTTCCCCTACTGCCACCATCACTGTGTGGGGGACATATTTCACTGTGGCTATTATAGCCTTACTTTCATCAGACTTTCAGTTAATGAGTATCACAATTTATTTGATTAACCCCTTATGTGAGAGGCATGTCAAGCTCCCGTTCAATTTGTTATCTCTTTATATTTTAAAATACTTTGATTTTTTTGTATCAATATTTTTTATGTTTTAGTGGAAACATGTTTGTGGGGTAATAGAAGTCATTTACTTTAGTAATAAAGTTTTGCAGATAATGATCGATGTACCATTGATTAATTCAAAGTTGTATTGCTGATCTTGTGAGATGTTTCATATGCATGTACTTGTATTCATAAACTAAAAAAAAATTTAAATAAAAAATCCCACGGTTTCCAAATGCATTGGGTCTTGAATTCAATGCACTAAACAGGAATCAGATTACTAAACGTTAAGGCTGATAAATGTTACACATGTGAACAAGTACTTACATTACTGACTAGATAAATTAGACAACCCTTTCTTAAAGGTCAATAATGTTACCAAATGATGCCATGAACTTTTGATTAATTTTAATTAATGTTCCTGAGCTGACCAGAGTGATATAACATCTAATTAGCCGTTGGTACCGGGAGTTACAAGGTGGGGTGAAATTGATTACAGACAAAGATATCACCACAGACGAGAACCTTAATTAATAATGACACCTCTTGTCTTGGAGCGTTTGACCTTATGGCTTAGATTTATTAGTGCCATGCGTTGTGAATCACGAATGCTAGAACGGCAAGTCATGCAAGGACTCATTTTGTAAGCCTTATTGTTGATAATATATACAGAAATGTTTTAAATATTTAATAATATGAATAATATTTGGAATAATGTTAATGATTCATATAGATTGAAGTTGAAAATGTGTGGTAATGATGTGAGGTTGTTGGAGAATAATTTGAAATTTCATACTTTTAATGAAAGGTTTTAACAGTAAAGGCAGTAATTGTAATAAGTTGAATACTGTAGCAAATGCATCTCGCTAATAAATATATGTGTGATTTATTATAAGAAAAGAAAATTGTATATATTACATGCATAGTATGCACACAAAAAAACATACCATTAATTTCAGCCTAAATTCATTCACGTAACTACTAGTATCACAGTAAATTGGCCAAGTACAAAATTTCCATGGAAAGTTTTTGCTATTGAATCTCAATTACTGTTGACTAATCAAGATTGGTGATGAATTCTATACAAGACTCATAACCCTTATCCTAAAGCTTTTCTTTGTTGCAAACTACTGAAGCACATATTTATTATTATGGCCATATTAATTCAATGGATTTATCCCAAATAATAGGCTGAATATCTCAATGATCTGTCATAATAAAATCCACTTTATTCATCCTAATTTAGTATGGTGAATTGTCTAGTGAATTGAGAGATCTCGGGAATAAGCTTAGCAGGCTGGCGGTACATCATATGATTTGCAAGATAGGCTAATGTGTATGTGATTAGAATTGTCACTTAAAAACAAATGTAGCAAACTGGCACACAAGACGCCACAATGACAGCTAATCTGGAGAGGTGTAGGTGTCCCAAAATTGGACTGATTTGTTATCCGTTCATGACTTGAATTTGTAATGAGAATTGAAGCTTACTTCTGGTAATTTTGCCTCTGTGGACCAGTTATAATAGGCAGTGATTCTGATTGTTATAACATTACCAGGCATAACTGGTAATAACAATGATATATTACATTACTGAGAAGAATACGGATTACCATATTCAAGGTGTATTTTTTTATGTGCTCAACTTAAAAGTACATGTACATTGCATAGGGTGTGAATCATGTAGGAAGATTTGATTTATTTTCTAATTTAAATTCGCTGTCTGTATTCACAGCTGTTGTGTAGTATTTAAGCGAACATATCTCTTGTTGAAGTTAACACTTCATTTTCTGTCGGAGCGTGGACATTGACAGTTCCCTCATTGCTTTACCCCAGAGACTTTCCTTAAAGCAGAAATAGTATTCTCCTAAAAACTAACACCTGACTCTGACGATGTAATGTAAAATTCTGCTAAATTGATTTAAAGGAACAGCTTTTGTTTCTGTGCCAAGAACTGAACTTCTTTCTGTTCTTTTTGCTGTAGGAAGCAACATTTAACAGAAAATAACAAATGGGCATTTTAATGACAGAAGATGTCCTGTCATTTTAATGACATTTTAATGAAATTTTAATGGCATTTTAATGACAGAAGATGTCCTGGGTGTAATTATCTAAATTCAAGTTTAACAGTTGTTCGAAGCATACAAATACTAGTTAGAAATGATTTTTAATACGTTATTTGTTCAGTCATCATTTTTTAAATTATAATAGAAGAAAAATACTGATGATACTGTGAACCGAAATTTGTGAACGTTAAAAATAAATTCTACTCTTAGCTTGGATGGCATTTCAGTATAGATATGAAATTAACAGCTGAATAAGTCACATCGAAAATACAATTTGGACATGACTACAGACTACTAAGTCACCTCGAAGATACAATTTTGGCACGAAACGAGACGAAACTTTGTTTGCAGTGACAACAGTCGTGGCAATCAGATTGTCCGTTTTTGTCCTCATGTCATTCGGCAATATAGATTCTCACACTGGTTAGAAACTACTCCGGATCCTTATTAATTTTGAGGGCAAGCATCTGCCTGCGCATTCATCCTGGATTCCGTGGCATCTGATGTCGTGGCTTCCAGTTTCTATTGCATCTGTCAATCTCCCCGAGAGCGCCCTAATGTCATAATGCTACTTTTAACGGCAGAGGCTTGTTGAAAGGTAATCTCGTGGAAAATCATGATTAGCCTTGGCCCTTTTAGACCTGACCGCGGGTTCAGCTTTTGGTGTTTGCTGAGTCTGTTTTCTTAAGCCTCAAAGACTTCCAGGAACGTGCCTGTGTGCTTCATCAAGCAAATAGGTGGCATTTCAAGCCAACAGACGTGAGTGCCATGATATACAAGTAGGCCTTTGGTAGAATCTGATAGTAGGATAGAGGAGTTATGGGTCCTAGCTGATAGTAAGAAAATAGAATAGAGGATTTAAGGTTCAACTAACATGCAACAACTTCAAAACACTAGACACAGTGGTCCATATGCACAAACATAGTTCAACCACAGTTTAGGCTAAACTAGGTTTAAGCGACGAGTTATACCACTGTCGGTTTGATCCTTAAACTACGGTTTAACTAAACTACGTCTGTGCATATGGACCAGTGAGTGTACCTGCATGGGTCTATTTAACCCTTTCCATGCTGAAGGCAACTGAAGATGCCTTAAAGAGCAGTGTCTGTGCCGAATCCAGCAGGGAGAGGGTTAAACAACTAAATGCTGTTAATAAAGATTAAAAATACATTAAATGGTATGATAATATATACAAGTAGGTCTTTGGCCAAAAATGACAGTAGCAAATATAGAATAAAGGTTACAAGAGACCATATACAGTGCTCCCTCGATATAACACCCTTCGATGCACCGCGGATTCGGATACAACGCGGGGTCCAATGTGGACCCCATATTTTAAAAAATAATAATAATATTTTTTTTCAATTATATTCGTTGATATAACGCGGGTATTATAACGCAGGTGGCGTGCCATGGACCCCAACTTCAGCGTTATATCGAGGGAGCACTATATATAGATGTTCTTTGAGATTACGAACTAGCAACAGCTTCAGAACCCTGGACAGATTAGATGTACCATGATAAACTTTCTCACTGTGTTCCACAGTTGGGCTTGTTATCAATGTTGATGCAATCACGGTTTAGGTAATTCTGGCAACGCATGTTGTAGCATCATTAGGAATCCTCAAACAATGTGTTATATCATTACTATAATGGGTTTGACATTTGCGTCAAAAGGGTTTCAAAGGCGTATTTCTATGCACACTTTTGCATTAGTTTTATTGCACACAAAAGAGAATAGAATGATATGATTGAAGCATAATAATTACATACAATAGTTGACTAATATAACAATTTGACCTTTAGAAATGTTGATGCTGTCTCACAATTAGTGTAAATACTGAAATTATAATCAAAGTCATATGTTTGGTTTTATCAACCATTTCTGCCATTGGATAAATAATATATTACACGTACTGGAGTCGGTACATCGATCTGGAATGTTTCATATCAAGATGTCTATAATGTCAATAAACATGCTTATTCAATGCATCTATACATAGACCACAAACCATTAATAAATAAAAGCTCCAGGAAACGTTCTCGTGGAAAAGCTAACATAAAGGCTGCCTATGTCAAATACTTCATGTACGCAATTATATACAATTAATATTTCATGATGTCATTGTATCTGGCTTTGATCTGTTGCTTTGTTCCCGCACTGCCGGTACTTCCAGGCTGGTTTGAGTGGACACGCATATTTGTGTCGCAGACCACAGACCACAGACCGGGAGGACCGTCCTATATGATGAGTGGGTCTGGGGAACTACCATGAAGACACTTCCCCATTCAACGGCCATAATTATAGACTTTGCTTTATGCTGTTGATGAACGAGAACAGTCAGAGCTACACATACAATGTATATTAGAACTTGCTTTATATGCTGTCTGTGCATAAAAGCAGAATTATAAATATCGTTGCTTTATGTTATTGATGAGCAAGAACAGAAGCAGAAATATAATTGCTTTGTTTTCGTGGAATTACAAAAACAGTGATAAATATAGTTGCTTTATGTTGTAACTGAAACAAGAACAGACAGACTGAGTCACAAATACAAATGCTTTATGCTGTACGAAGAAAGTAAGACGAGAATCTCAGATATAGTTGCTATATATTGTTGAATTGCAAGAAAAGTGACAAATATAGCTGCTTCATGTTGTAACGGAGAATATATATAATGTGATTTATTTTGTAATTTTTGACAAGGATAAATCTGCATTATGTAAAATATATGTTTAAAATATGTCAATGCCAGGTCAAAATAGCTGTCCTCGCTTAGATGTCTGACTGATTTCATTCATCGGTCCTCGGGGAACAATTTTATCTTTCTGACAAATACAATACGTCAGCAGGAGATGTGCAACATAAATATTGATGTTGGCAGCATTATCAAATATTTATTGCCATTCAACGAGATGGAATTTAAGGAAATAGCCAGGCACTTGGCTAAATTAAACACCCTTGTTATAATGCACCTCAACGGAGAAAAAAAAAGTAGATATTAGGCATGGATCTCCATATTTATTTTTGTTATTTTCATGTATTTTATGTGAATTATTTTGTACTTGGCTAATCAAAATAAATGTACAAGTATTAAATAATTTCTTTTGTGTGTTACTAAGATCATTTGCAGTGTGAATATGGAGTTTAACGTCACTGCGCGAATCTTTTACCCATTTGCAACGAGATGATTTGCAGTATATTTAATTTAATTTTGTAATAAAATTATTGTTGGAATCTTGAAATTAGGACACTGTTGTATAACATTTATTAGGCTATGAAATATATGTGAATGCATGAAGTACAATATTCATGTATTCTGTTATTCTTGTTTCAATAATTTTGCAATATATTGATTATCATAATTGGGGGAAATAGGTGTTACGATAAGACTGGCTTGGTAAAGCTGTTGTAGAAACAAGGGTGATAATTATACACTATGTATGCAGACATAACACACTGATACTCCAAGCATATAGAAAGAAGTGCTTATAACCTTGTATGGGAGACGTCAAACTCTTAGACAGTAGTCCATTAACCTTCTCCATGCTGAAGGCAACCAGAGATACACCAAAGGGCTGTACCTGTGCCTAATCCAGCAGGGAGAGGGTTAATGTACCGTAATGGATCTAATTATACGAACATGAGAAAATAATTCAATTTGCGGGCGTTCGATTTATTCGAAAAATACAAAAATTGAAAATGGTAGTATGATGAGTTAACAATGGAGCTTGATGTTTAATTTAAGAAAATATTATTGGGGGTAAAAGGGTGATTAGGAAATTTAAATAATTTTATATTTCTTTTAAAATCTGGACTATTATGTAGAAAACAGTGTCAATAACTCCAACCCTAGCCATAGACTACAAAATTTCTAACATTGACCATCACAGACACTTAGCTTATGCCATGTCATTGCAGCAGAACACTGAAAAGTCTAAAATGCACATTTAATAGTATGGGAGACTTTTGGCTTTCCGCTGTTGATATCTCAGCGGTATGTTTTGCTGGCCGCACACTAGCGATTTTGGTCGCCGATTTGTATCGACCGACGGAAAATCGCAAGTCTGCGCTGTCCGGGTCCTACGATTTTTAGTCTCGCCGACCGATCACACAATATCTAGCATGTTTTGATACTTGGAGCACCGCACACTAGGCGATCGAAATCTGACGCAAATCGGCGACGAAAATTGCCAGTGTGCGGCCAGTATTAATTGGGAATCTTCAACAGCTATGTGATGCAAACCATGTTTTCAGACAAATCAGGAATGATAATGTATACATATATGTTCAGACACACTCTCTGTATATGTATGCATACAAATCTTCCCCATATGTAAAACTGTATTCAGACTAATCAGGAATGATAATGTATTCAGACAAATCAGGAATGATAATGTATACATATATGTACAGACACTCTTTCTGTATATGTATATGGACATTGCATACACATCTTCCCCATATGTAAAACTGTATTCAGACAAATCAGGAATGATAATGTATACATATATGTACAGACTCTCTCTGTGTATATGTATGGACATTGCATACAAATCTTCCCCATATGTAAAACTGTATTCAGACAAATCAGGAATGATAATGTATACATATATGTACAGACACACTCTCTGTATATGTATGGACATTGCATACAAATCTTCCCCATATGTAAAACTGTATTCCACCAAGGAGAAGATACTGGGACTTTATCTTACAGAACTTCAATCCGTGTATATTTAATCAAATGGGCAACCGCTGATACTGTGCACTCATACCTAAATAGAATGGACAAATATACATCACTACCCAACAGAATGTGTTTTAAAGTGATACATCTTATTCTCAAATGTCTCTAATAACCCAATATTTGGAGACGCTGGTAAAACTAATAAAGACTAATGCTTTTAAAAGTATGGGACTACTTTATGGGACTACTTTGTAGATGCTAATCCATACCAGGGCACTGATTTACGTAGTGCTTATCGAAGCATTTTCCTATTCCATCTTAGTTATCCCTGAATCAGAGTGGCATGTAAAGTCTGGCAATACATTCAACTGATGGAGCACAAAATCATCTGGCCGTCATCATAAATAGATCTTCTCTTTCCTGGGTCTGTATTAACACAAGTCCTGGCATATTCCTGGTCACTGGGTCTGTATTAACACAAGTCCTGGCTTAATGGGTCTGTATTAACACAAGTCCTGGCATAGTTCTAGTCACTGGGTCTGTATTAACACAAGTCCTGGAATATTTCTAGTCACTGGGTCTGTATTAACACAAGTCCTGGCATATTTCTAGTCACTGGGTCTGTATTAACACAAGTCCAGGCTTAATGGGTCTGTATTGACACACGTCCTGGGTTATTTCTAGTCACTGGGTCTGTATTAACACAAGTCCTGGGTTATTTCTAGTCACTGGGTCTGTATTAACACAAGTTCCGGCATATTTCTGGTAATTGTTTTTATTGTATTCCATATTCCTTAATCCACCGCTTTATCAAGTCATTAACTTGTATGCCATTTTTTTCTCAACCCACTGCTTCCTTAGTTTTTATTATTTATTCCTTAATCCACTGATACATCTAAT